>JACEEZ010004721.1:381993-521993 GCA_016584305.1 Chionoecetes opilio | reverse complement strand
ATTGTGTGTTTTATTGAGTCTAAAAGCGATTAGTGCTAGCGGAAAGGAACTAGTTTAATAAAGAATGTCTTGAATAATGTATATGGCTTACAGTGTGTTTATGTATAGGAATGAAAGTATTATTTTTTTCATGTGTTTCTTCCCCACTATCGGCAAGGTCTGGGCGTGAGCTGAACCATCTCCTGCCACTGTTATCTCTAATTGCATCACGTTTTCCTTTTTGTTCAGTTTTACAGGACGAAGAAGCAGCAAGTTCTCGTAAGTACGTTGTGTAGCGTAGCGCCGCGGCCCCTGCGTCTCCAAGGCTGCATGGAGGGCTGAGGGCGGGGCAGGCAAACCAAAACAAACAAACAAACCATTATTACATCCTCACACTCCCAGTATTAACCCCTTCACGCCCAGATCTTTCCTTTACCATATAAAATCGTCTGTTGTTAGCCATAAAATTACGAAAAAGTAACTGAATATACCAAATTAACTAGTGAACAAGGATATTAAACAGGTCATATCTATAAAATATTGCTTATATTCATTGAAATTGTCTAATGGTAGCCAAAATACAATGGAAATTACGTTCTGGGTCTCAAGGGGTTAAAGAGCATCGATACAGATTTCAACTCTCACTATAGTCGCCGCACGTTAAGTTGGCGAAAATAGTGCCTCTTCACTCCTCGCTTCCGAACGCACGGGATTGGCTGAGGTGTTGGGTGTTGGGGCTTTAGGGTGGAGGAAGGCATTCTCACCCAACACCCGTCACCTAATCCCGTGCGTTCGGAGGGGGGAGTGAATGTTTGGGGGTGTCAGTTCCCATTTTCGCCAACTTAACGTGCGGCGAGTATAGTAACACGAGTGACAGTTTCAGACCACGCTTGCCTTGCCTCAGGGGTTGCGGGTCGGGTCGGGGCGGTCCTTGGAGGCGGGGAGGTGGCGGGATAGGCATGGCTGTGGTGTCTCCCTGTTGCCTCGCGCTGTGTGTCTCGCTTGCTTCCTGTTGTCCGTGTGGCTCAGTCCCTCCTCATCACTCATCACCACCAACACAGCAATACCAAAGAATGAATCATTGTAATTCCTGTAGTATAACGATGTAACTACGTAATTACTCGAAATGTTCCTAACGAGATCATTTCAAATTCTATTATTAACTACATATGTAATCACAAGTTTTATTCTTATTATAATGTCGAAGCTTTATTTGGGTTGCCAGCTTGAATGATGGTCTCCTCGGTATGTGGGACAGCTTGAGTGGAGGTGGGATGAGGGCTTGTTAAAAGGTCTCCACGCCGCGGCCATATTTCATGTGTTCTCCCGAAGACTGTGTACCTACCCTTGTATCCCAACACTACACGTGGCCACTGATTAACAAAGCTGCTTCAGGGCGAGTCAGCGAACACCCAGACTGTACTGTGGGCGATGTAATCCAGACTGTTTTTCGCGCCACGTGTGAAAGCAGTTGTGTTCCCGTCTGAGTAACACCTCCCACCGCATGCTTCAATCACCCTCCAAAGACTACTTGTATACAGTAGTCTTTGCACCAACCTATGATTATCTCACATGTCTACTCACGACAGGGGAAGTGTTGTGATGTCACCTTGTATGTATGTACGTGTGTGTGTTCTCTTGGAGGGTCAGACGCAATGCCGAAGTGTTGCAAACTTACGTCCATCTCCGTCCGTGGTTCGTGTTTGTGTGTATGTGTGTGTGTTCTTCCTCTACTCATATTTCTACAGGATTGAGTCAAGCTCGTTGTGTTCCATCTTTTATGACTATTTCATCTTATTTGTCCGTTCAACCATGTACTTATTAAGCACACACAGCTACTTCAGGCACACAATCCACTGATCAGTTGTCCGGAAAGCTGAATTTTCTCATCTTTCTACATTCTTTTTTAATATGATTTCTTGCTATGACCACTTGGAAAAGACTCTTGAGACTTGGCATCCATCTTGTGGCTCATCTCTGTACCTTGCCAATATTTTTTTATTTTTTTATTTTTTATTGAGTTTCATACCAATGTTGCATGTTCAACCCTTGGTCTTATGAAGTAATTATCTTCTTTACCATTCTCTTTGGTGTATCTAACAACCACTATCATATTCGCTACATGTGCATTACTTATTAATTTGATGTAGTTTTCTGGTGATGGTCTGTTATTGATAATTACTCACAAATCACAAGTCCGAGTCAGGCATCCTTACATTCTTATAAGTCGTATATTTCTTTGTATTTAGCACCATTAGCAAACAAATCGGACCTTCACCTATATATAGCATCACAGGTGTCACTATAAAAACCCAGCCTGCGCCAACCAACGGGCGGAGGGCCAACCATCACGTCCCTCCAGATTGATAATAATAGCCTACAGACGCTATAACCTTCAACGTAAAAAAAAAATTGAAGCATTGGACTATACCATTTAACTGTATATTTTTTAGTAGTATTGGGGTGTTGGTGTACTGTTCAAAAAATACTTATACAATGCTGTGAAGAGTATTCAGTAATGACAAGAGTTGGACTTACTATTACTAAACTATTACTACTATTACTATTACTATTACTACTATTATTATTGGCTAAACTATTGGACTTACATTCAATTTCTAATACATTTCCAATTCAGTAAAAACCTAGGAACCAATTATATTTGTCAGTCGGGCAGCTCCTGTGCGGCGGAAATGCTTCTTTGCTATTAAATGGTGTACTATTGTCAATATCCATCGGAAAGAAAATATTTTGGATTTCTCGGACAACACTTTTGCGTCTGCCAAATCGCTGGTCAGCAGTATTGGGTGCCTGCATCTGCCTCTTCCTGTTCTTATTTCATTGTTAAAACTTCTTAGAGATATTTTTATAGTTTGTAGTTTCCGTTTGTAGAGTTCATTTGGTTCTTATTGTCTTCCTCTTCATTTATCAGGTCATATATTACAATTAGATTATTTTCTAGTAATACATGGGCATTATCTCTTTAAGTGGTAAAGTTGGAGGCATACACTAAACTCCGTCACATAAACCTTTGAGCCTGTAGTGAGTGACAACCCGTTACCCCGGGACACAGGGCTACCATGACATCCAGGATACCACAGTTACCTTCCCCAGGTTTCCCCAGGCACCCATTTATCCACCAACTTCGAAAGGAAGGATGAACAGCTGTATGGGCTGCACGCCAACTGTCCTGACCTGGATTCGAACCAGGGCCCGCAGAATTGTAGCTAGGCGCGCTAACCACTACACCACGGAGGCAGTTGAAGTCTTTAAGTGGTGGACAATAAATTAATCACAGTCAGTCATGCTTTTTTTTCCGTGAACACCAAATCTAGTAAGAATGGTCAGTCTAGAGTTTTGTTCCTGTACTGGATGTTACATACAGGTACAGGACAAGTCTTGCAGCCCTTGATTCCAATGATACTGCAACCTCACCATGTACCCTTTGAATACAGGACTGTCAGTTTATTCCTTTATATCTTGTCTGCCTGGTTCGTCATTTTGCCATTCGGTGCCTCTTATTTGTATGCATCATCCTCTGTTGGAGTCCTGTGCCCTACTGTGCCGTCAATAACACTATAGTCGCCACTGCACTAATGTCGCCAGGCGTATTTTACAGGCGAATATTACAAATTTTAGCATCACTACAGACTTGTATGTGCCACTGAAGACATGTACATAATATAAACTACTGTGCATGCCTCTTTAATGACACATAGAAATCTGTAGGGATGCTAGAATTCATAATATAAGACACCTGGCGACATTAGTGCAGTGGCGACTATAGTGTTATTGACGGTATAGAAAAATGTTTTATCTTCCTCTGTTTTCTTCCTATATGTCATAATTTCTAATATAATTCTATATTTTAGTATCCCCTCAATTTCGTGTTTTAATATCTCCATATATATTTCACTCATTTCTTCCTCTTTGTGTTTATTTAGCTTTTTTGCATCTCATTATCTCTTCCTGATGTGTATAAGAGTCTTGAATATATTTTTCGTTTTTATATCGGTCTGCTTAGCACAGTAATATCTTTCTATTTGTGTGAAAATCCTCAATGTACGTGTCTTTTTTTCTTTTTCCATCTCATTATCTCTTCCATTATATATATTGGAGCCTTGATATTTTTTTTGTTTCTCTTTTATCGGTCTGCTTACCACATTCATATTTTTTGTTTTATGTGAAAATCCTCCATGTACAGTATTTATGTCTCCTTTTTTTCTTTTTCCATCTCATTTCTTCCATTATGTGTATTGGAGCCTTGATATTTTTTTTGTTTCTTTTTTATTGGTCTGTGTTTTTTACCACATTCATATTTTTCGATTATGTAAAAATCCTCCATGGCTTCCTCTGATGCGCCATATATTTCTTTATCTATAAATGATTACATGATAACTTACCTCAGTTTTATCACTGGTTATTTAATCATTTTTCATGCCAAATAATGTTATTCATTTGTTCATCTCAAATAATTATGTCCCTTAGTAGTTTTGGATTTTTCATTATTACTTTCGGAGGTTAACATTTTTTTTCACTGCAATGCTTCATCTGTCCTTTTTATTTATTTATTTATCTATTTATATATATTTTTTTTTTTTTACTATCTATAAGTTTTCTTCATCTCACCCTTTATTGCGTCAACAGATTCTACAAAGGCATTATTTTCCTTAGTATATGTTGTATGCCTGTATAACCATCTACTTCTACCACCTGTTTCCTTCTCCTTTGACATATGCTAGTGATTTAAAACACTATTCATATCTATTATATTTTTTTAAAGTCCCATTTCTACTAACATTTTACAGTTCAGCAGCTTTCTTGTTCACTTTTATTTCCAGCCACTCGTTATGTTTCTTATTCTCTCTGTTTCTTGTTCCCTGTAATGTTGTAGATCTTTCATTCTCTATCTCTATTCCATCTATATATTCTTTATTTTATCTCTATCTTATTCTATCACTATTTTACTCTCTATCAATTCTTTCTCTAGGATCTTGCTTCATCTTTCTAACCTTTCAAGTGTTTTGTTTCTATTGAGTCATAATTTAGGTATTCCTTTTGACTTTTTCTCTTCTTCTTTGCCTTTCAATGCCATGGTTTCAAGGTCTTTCCATCATCTGAGTTACATGCTGCATCAACATTCACTTAGCTATCCACTTGCGATGTCACTTAAACATTTTACTCCCACAAACACATTTCTAATCACATTAATTTTGTTTTATGTCATCTAAGAAATTTCAATAGGTATCTACGTAAGCTTGCATCATATTGTAATACCACACATAGCTAGGTGGTGATTTCAGCAGTTGTTTGGTCTCACACTCACCATCTCACCACTGCCAAGCGTCCGTCTCCCCTAGATCTGTGACTGCACATGTTGACCCATTCCTATGTACCTATTTCTATATTTACAGGATCAAGTCAAGCTTGTCGTGTCTTGTCTTTTAATACCAAACGATCATGTCTTTGTTAATTCACGTATACTGCTTGCCTACGAGAACCAGTTCCTTACAAACAAAAGTTTGCCTCTGGAAACTCACATCTAAATATTTTATTCCTGTAGCATATGTAGAACATTCCTGTAGCAAATGTTCCACCAAAAATGAGATTACGTAAGGGGGATAGGTACAGATGGGGGCATACGCTAAGCTGCGCGTGGCCTCGGTGCTCAATTCCGTCGTATTAGCGCTTGAGCCTGCTGTGGTGGGTGACAACCCGCTACCCCGGGACACAGGGCTAGTGTGACATCTGGGTTACCACAGTTACCCAGGTTTCCCCAGGTACCCATTTATTGACCATCCCCGAAAGGAAGGATGAACAGCTTTTTGGGCTGCACGCCGACTGGCCTGGCCGGGATGTGAACCCAGGCCCGCGGATTGGTACCCTCGGTGCACCGGCCACTGCACCACGCCACCACGGAGGCAAAGGGGGATGAATGTTGAGAAATGCTGAACGATCAGGCAATTTAGAAAATTAATAGAGACAGTGATGAGCAATTTTTTAGGTGCAATTTAAGAACATAAAAACATAAGAACAAGGAAACTTGCAGAGATGGGTAGACCTGTGCGTGATAGTTCCTGTTGGTTTCACTCATTGTAAGGAGGTGAATTGAGGCCAATGTTAGGCTGAAGGTAATGAAGAGAGTCATTAGGGAGGGGCAATAAGGTGTTGAATTTAGTGATGGATAATGTGATGAACTCTTGGATGGAAGAAGAGGCAAGACTTTGGGATGAAGACACTTTTGCTAGACTAGATTTACTGCTTGCAAAGGAGCACATTATATCTACTGTACTGTTGAGTATATTGATATTATATTGAGATTATATTGAGATTATATATAGATCTACTGTTTGCCAAGGAGCCGGGCATAATTAATACTAGCAATATTTGTTTACATTTGGAGAGAGTGACCATGTGGCAATAATTCTAATTTTTAAAGGAAATTGAAAATACAAAAGAAGTTATAGAGAGGGAAGATAGAACTATATAGGAAGGCGAACTTTGTGGGATTGCAGAAATTATTTTGCTGATTGTAAACTGGAGGCAAAGATGGTGCAGGAAAAATGGAAATAGTTCTTGGATATATATTGTGTTATGCCATCACTGATAAATTACCTAGTGCCTTCATTAACCCTTTCACGCCCAGATCTTTCCTTTGTTATATTAAATCGTGTGTTGTTAGTCACAAAATTACGAAAACTAACGTAATATACCAAATTAGCTAGTGGACAAGGATACTAAACATGTCATTATCTATAAAATATTGCTTATATTAATTAAAATTGTCTAATGGTACCCAAATTACAATGGAAATAACGTTCTGGGCCTCAAGGGGTTAATAGAGAGAAAGAACTGGAAGAAGGGCTGGCTTGAGAGAAGATGTGAAATAGCTCTAGGAAATGTTGCTTGAAATAGATGGAGAAGAACGATGAATATTAGAATTGGAAAACTATATCAAGGAACCAGAAATTAATATATCAGAATCTGAAGGGAAAAAAAAGGAGGAAATTTGAAAAAGCATTGTAGAAAAATTGTAATAAAAAAAAGGGAAATTATATTGTTTGCAAGTTTGAAAAGGAAATTTGAAGAGGCATTGTAGAAAAATCCAAAATGGAACCTAGCTTGTGTAGGTTTGTCAAGGGAAAGAAGGAACTGACAAGCGGAGAGTGTAAGGTAAGTTTACAATGAACCAGAAGTACAAGTAGAAATCATATATGAATCAATGTCTTCAAAATGATGGTTTATTCCCAGGGGTCGTACAAGGGTAGTACATGGGGTGAAATAGGGTGTAGAATTGGGGTCATCCGAAAACTGTACCCAGATTCGTGTTCGCCATGACCTAATACAGCTATAGACTCATTTTCATGAGAATCTGAGATTAGAACATTTTCACCAAAATCTGATTTGACTGATGGATTTTTGGCAGAAAATCATGGTTTTAAATTTAACTCAAAAACTATGAGGCGCACGTGACAAATGTATAGAACATAGAAGATAGAACAGGAAAATGCCTTTCTAGTGAGCTATAGTCAAATAAATTTGGATTTCAAATAATTGAGAAAATGGCATTTTTTGTTTTTTACAAAACATTTATTTTCTCAACAATTATCAGAGTTTTAGGAATTCTGATAAAAGCATTCATTGGATAGAACTCTCAAGATTAACAACTTTGTTCCATGCATGCTCCCTCTAGGACTAATAGTTACGCAGTAAAATGGACAAAAACGTGTTTGCCGACAATCCCGGTCAAATATTTGGGCCAGAAATTTGGAAAACCCATTTCCGTCACAGATATAAAAAAAGTTGTTGGGAATGAAAGTTTTAGATCTTTGTAGATGCCAATAGAGTTATTGAAGACGTTTAAGTTCATCTTATTTAACATTTCACTTATTACTGAACTTGTGTTGTTGAAACAGGATGGTGACATGAAGCTTAAGATATGATGTTGGACAGACAAGCCTTCATGATTGGCCTGTGTGGCGCATTGTGTGTGCCAGTGCAGACCTTGGATGCGGGGGTCTTGTAACACTTGTAAAGGCCACACTGCAAAAGACAAGTTGCTATTCATCGCCTGTACATTCAGAGTTCCAGAGCTTACTGCATTTTTCTGCAGCCTTTGTTCTCCTTTTGAATTTCATCCAAAGATCAACATGAAGAGTGCGGAGAATGTTACAATATATTATAGTCTGCTACTTTTCTCTTCATTATTATTTGAATATTTGTTTTATGTAGATGAAAACTTAACTGGTCAATGTAAGGATATTTAAGATGGCAACGTTTTATTCATGATCAACAAACAGGTCAAATATCTCAATAGGAAAATTGCAGAATTGAAGTGAGTGTTCAGCGCCCTGCCACTGTAATACAATGATTCACCTGCGTGTTTCCATTCTCTCCAGCTAGCGTTGTAGTGTTTGTGGTGTGTCTCCATTAGTCTCCATGTAGGCGTGAGGGGTCAAGACTGGTCACCTACACTTAGCCATGACCCTAGTAGTGTGGTGTCCTCTTGACGCTGTGTGTGGCTCTTAGCTGCATTACATGAGCCCTGCAGCTGCTAGCCTGGAGTGTTCCTTTGTTGATGTCATAAATCCATCTGACTCTTGCATTCAGCAAACCTTTCTTGCTCTCCACAAGTTTTCAGGAACCTGCACAAAGCAGCGGGTCATTTGTTTTAAGCTGTATTTAATCTTATTCTAAAAATATTTCATTTTCTTTTTTACATCTTACCAGGACTGGTCTCTACGCAGTGGAGTTGTTAAAAAGGTTTTTATTAAATCAGTACAAGTTTTTTTTTATTTCATTCTTCCGTTCCTTGTAGCGCACCACTAGCAGATTAGAAGTAGAGGTACAACGTCACGACACTGTTGGATTGACTCTGAGTGACATCAAGGTGGTGTTGGGCCATGACAGCCACAAAGAAATGTATCACTGGCTGTCACATTTGTCTCTTAAGTTTATCAGACTCCATCCAATGTTGTGTGAATGGCACCAGAATGCTCTCTTCTCCCCGGCATGCTGCCTCCCCACACTCCTACCCATGCAGCCTCCCCACACTCCCACCCATGCAGCCTCCCCACACTCCCACCCATGCAGCCTCCCCACACTCCTACCCATGCAGCCTCCCCACACTCCCACCCATGCAGCCTCCCCACACTCCTACCCATGCAGCTTCCCCACACTCCCACCCATGCAGCCTCCCCACACTCCCACCCATGCAGCCTCCCCACACTCCCACCCATACAGCCTCCCCACACTCCCACCCATGCAGCCTCCCCACACTCCCACCCATACAGCCTCCCCACACTCCACCCATGCAGCCTCCCACACTCCCACCCATGCAGCCTCCCCACACTCCCACCCATACAGCCTCCCCACCTAGCCCACACCATGCAGCCTCCCACACCATCGCTCCAACCCATGCAGCCTCCCCACACTCCCACCCATCAGCCTCCCCACACTCCCACCCATGCAGCCTCCCCACACTCCCACCCATGCAGCCTCCCCACACTCCCACCCATGCAGCCTCCCCACACTCCCACCCATGCAGCCTCCCCCACACTCCCACCCATGCAGCCTCCCCACACTCCCTACCCATGCAGCCTCCCCACACTCCACCCATGCAGCCTCCCCACACCCCACCCATGCAGCCTCCCCACACTCCACCCATGCAGCCTCCCCACACTCCCACCCATACAGCCTCCCCACACTCCCACCCATGCAGCCTCCCACCAACACCTCACACCCCACCATGCAGCCTCCCCACACTCCCACCCATGCAGCCTCCCCACACTCCCACCCATGCAGCCTCCCCACACTCCCACCCATCAGCCTCCCACACTCCCACCATGCAGCCTCCCACACTCCCACCCACCTCCCCACACCCACCCACAGCTCCCCACTCCCATCCCACACCCCATGCAGCCTCCCCACACTCCCACCCATGCAGCCTCCCCACACCCCACCCATGCAGCCTCCCCAACTCCCACCCATGCACCTCCCCACACTCCCACCCATGAGCCTCCCCACACTCCCACCATGCAGCCTCCCACACTCCACATGCAGCCTCCCACACTCCAAACCCACACACCCACCATGATTTGCCTCCCCACCCACCCCACCCGATGCATGCCTCCCCACACCCACCACACCCACACTGATGTTTGCCTCCCAAACACCCACCACACCCACTGATGTTTGCCTCCCAACACCCACACACCACACTGATGTTTGCCTCCCCACACCCACACACCACACTGCATGTTTGCCTCCCCACACCCACACACACACACATGATGTTTGCCTCCACCCACACCCACCACACCCACCATGATGTTTGCCTCCCCACACCCCACACCACACTGATGTTGCCTCCCCACACCCACACACCACACTGATGTTTGCCTCCCAACACCCACACACCACACTGATGTTTGCCTCCCACACCCCACCACACACCACACTGATGTTTGCCTCCACAACCACCCACACACCACACTGATGTTTGCCTCCCACACACCCACACCACCACTGATGTTTGCCTCCCCACACCCACACACCACACTGATGTTTGCCTCCCAACACCCACACACCACACTGATGTTTGCCTCCCAACACCCACACACCACACTGATGTTTGCCTCCCAACACCCACACACCACACTGATGTTTGCCTCCCAACACCACATCCACCACAACTGATGTTTGCCTCCCAACACCCACACACCACACTGATGTTTGCTCCACACCACCACAACCCACACACACACACTGATGTTTGGCCTCCCAACACCCACCACCACACTGATGTTTGCCTCCCACACCCACACACCACACTGATGTTTGCCTCCCAACACCCACACACCACACTGATGTTTGCCTCCCAACACCCACCACACCACACTGATGTTTGCCTCCCAACACCCACACACCACACTGATGTTTGCCTCCCAACACCCACCACCACACTGATGTTTGCCTCCCAACACCCACACACCACACTGATGTTTGCCTCCCAACACCCACACACCACACTGATGTTTGCCTCCCAACACCCATCCACCACACTGATGTTGGGTTCAGATCACTACCTCATTACCATACTGGCTCCTCACATTGACTGTTTCATTTTATATTGAATATTTAAATGATTATATGTATATACAATTTTTTTTAACGTTTGTGCCTACATATAGCACCTATTGGTTTTCTTTTTAATATATATATATATATATATATATATATATATATATATATATATATATATATATATATATATATATATTATATATATATATATATATATATATATATATATATATATATATATATATATATATATATATATATATATATATATATATATATATATATATATATATATATATATATATATATACGCACATATTTGTATATATCTAATTTTTTACACGCAATATATGTTTTTCTTTGTCTAGCCTTGTAGTGAGTGTTGGTTAAGTAACGTGAGTTACCTCCTCAAAATAAGGCAGATTAATTTATGTATTGACTCCATTACTTTTATTTTATTTTATGTTTATTATAATTTAATGTTTATGTTATTGTGTTTATTTGATCTCTTTGTCTGCACATAATCACCACACCTTGCCTGTCCATGAGTGTGTCTCGTGTTCTGCGGCACTGGTGTTCCCCGCCAAGCTTGTGTTGCTGTGTGGCTGCACGGTGTGGTGTGTGGTGTGGCGTGGTGTGTGGCTGCACGGCGTGTGGTGTGTGGCGTGTGGTGGTGTGTGACGTGTGGTGTGGTGCACTCGCTGTGGTGGTGATGCAGCTCAGCCACGTGGTCTGTGTGTCTTGTGTCAGTGTGGTGGATGTAGTGACGTGTTCATGCTATGCTATGGATGGTTGATGGATTATAGTCTTACATAATACACTTATCATGTTAACATATAAGGTTGTGATACATGACATTGAACGCACCTTGATTTTACACTGCCACTTCAGGTGTTCAATTAGTTATCTGACTTTGAAAGAATACTTGTAACTGGATTGAGGGATTACATGTCAGATAATTACACAATCTTTCCATAACTTCTCTCAGGCCTTTCTGTATTCCAAGCAAAGAACATTACTGTACAATTGAATGTTTTGATACCGATGTCAACTTTCACATTTACTAAAGAGTCGCAAAAATACTTCATATGTTTTCACTAAGACTGATTTTTATGGTAAGATTGTTATAAAGCATTGTCAGATATCTATTGTACCACACACACACACACACACACACACACACACACACACACACACACACACACACACACACACACACACACACACACACACACACACACACACACACACACACACACACACATACACACACACACACACACACACACACACACACACACACACACACACACATGCTACATATACCCTTTCAGCTTCCCTCACTAATAGCTTCTCTCCCAGCAGATATATGTTCGGGCGCAGTTCGACTACGACCCCTTGGAAGACGACCTCATCCCTTGTGCACAAGCTGGAATCTCCTTCAAAATGGGAGACATCTTGCAAGTATGTATCAGGGAATGCATTATTAAAGTTTTCCTGGTTTAAAATCATTAGAGGAAAGATATCATTCAGGGCTATATTGACACAGAATTTAACCAAATCTAAAACCATCTACATATGTATTGGCTATGTACTGATGTTTAATGTAATGTTTAATGTAATACAGCCATATGTAATGATGTTTAACCCCTTCACGACCAGATCTTTCCTTTGCTATATAAAATTGTATGTTGTCGAGCCATAAAATTAAGAAAAGTCACTTAATATACCAAATTAGTTAGTCGACAAGGATACTAAACAGGTCATAGCTATAAAATATTGTTTATATTTACTAAAAATAGTCTAATGGTAACCCAAATACAATGGAAATTACGTTCTGGGTCTCAAGGGGTTAATCATTTGAGGGAAGATATTCAGGTCTAGATTGACACATAATTTTACCTAATCTAAAACTATTTACATATGTGACCATAGTAAATGATGGTTAATGCTTCCTTCACTCCCTACAGATCATATCAAAGGACGATCACAACTGGTGGCAGGCAAAGAAGGATCCTAATGGCACGGCGGGGCTGATCCCGTCGCCTGAGCTGCAGGAGTGGCGTACCGCCTGCCTCGCCATGGAGAAGAGTAAACGAGACCAAGGTGGGCGCAGGCTCTTTTAAGATAGAGAACCGGGGATTAGACACTGGGGTCGGGGTAAAGGAAACTTGCAACACTAGGAGGAGTTTCAGAAGGCAGGGAACTAAAGTGATTCGTAAAAAGAGAGAGAGGAGGGGGTTAGTTAAAGATAAAGGGAAAATGGACAAAAAGAAGAGGAGTTGCTTGTAAGTTTACTATACAAACTGTAGGAGTATTTTAAACAAGATAGATTTCCTCTCGAGTGGGCGGCAACACTTGACACCACATACCTTGCCTTCGCCTTACTATGCTATGCAGGGTTTTTACAATGCTATGCAGGTTTTTTACAATGCAGGTTTTTTTTTACAATGCAATGCAGGTTTTTTACAATGCTATGCAGATTTTTTGACAATGCAATGCAGGGTTTTACAATGCAATGCAGGTTTTTTACAATGCAATGCAGGTTTTTTTACAATGCAATGCAGGGTTTTACAATGCAATGCAGGTTTTTTACAATGCAATGCAGGTTTTTTACAATGCTATGCAGGTTTTTTTACAATGCAATGCAGGTTTTTACAATGCAATGCAGGATTTTACAATGCAATGCAGGATTTTCACAATGCAATGCAGGGTTTTTACAATGCAGGTTTTTTTTACAATGCAATGCAGGGTTTTACAATGCAATGCAGGGTTTTTACAATGCAGGGTTTTTTTACAATGCAATGCAGGGTTTTTACAATGCAGGTTTTTTTTACAATGCAATGCAGGGTTTTACAATGCAATGCAGGGTTTTTACAATGCAATGCAGGGTTTTACAATGCAATGCAGGGTTTTTACAATGCAATGCAGGGTTTTTACAATGCAATGCAAGTTTTTACAATGCAATGCAGGGTTTTACAATGCAATGCAGGGTTTTACAATGCAATGCAGGGTTTTACAATGCTATGCAGGATTTTACAATGCAATGCAGGGTTTTTAAAGAGCTCAGAAACTGATGTGAGAATTAGGTAGTTGTGGGAGACAAGTAAAGATAAATAGCAGATCTAATATGTGAGTTATGTGGCATTGAAAGGTGAACTGTACACTTCACTGGCCTTGTCAACACCTAAAAATAGTGTTCATTTCATTTATTGATTATGTATATTAGGAATTGGGGTGAAAATGAAAAAGAAAAAGACAATTTGATGAACAAGAAAACAGGATAGTGTTAAGACAGTGTTAGTGGGTAAGTTAGTAAGATAGTGTTAAGTGTTCAAACATGATAGTGACTGATTGTTGCATGCAAAAAAAATATTCCTGTTTTTGCATTTAAACTCCCTTCTCTTTCAGTGAACTGTTCGTTCTTTGGGCGGAAGAAGAAGCAGCACAAAGACAAGTACCTCGCCAAGCACAACGCTGTGTTTGACCAGCTCGACCTCGTCACCTACGAGGAGGTCATAAAGCTGCCGTGTGAGTTACTGTCTGATACCCGTACCTACTGGGGCTTTATTTTCCATAACGAGGATTACCATTAATTTTTATAGTGAAGATTACCATTCATTTTTATACAGAAGATTACCATTCTTTTTTATACTGAAGATTACCATTCTTTTTTATGCTGAAGATTACCATTCTTTTTTATAGTGAAGATTACCATTCTTTTTTATACTGAAGATTACCATTCTTTTTTATAGTGAAGATTACCATTCTTTTTTATACTGAAGATTACCATTCTTTTTTATAGTGAAGATTACCATTCTTTTTTATAGTGAAGATTACCATTCTTTTTTATAGTGAAGATTACCATTCTTTTTTATACTGAAGATTACCATTCTTTTTTATAGTGAAGATTACCATTCACAACCTTTATTACAAGCCTGTCCTTAACCCCTTCACACCCAGATCTTTCCTTGACTATAAAAAATCATCTGTTGTTAGCCATAAAATTACAAAAAGTTACTTAATATACCAAATTAGTTAGTGGACAAGGATACTAAACAGGTCATATCTATAAAACATTGCTTATATACACTAAAAGTTGTCTAATGGTACCCAAATTACAATTAAAATTACGTTCTGGGCCTCAAGGGGTTAGACACTAATAAGAATGTAATCCTCTCAGCAGCATTTCGCCGCAAGACGCTGGTGCTCCTCGGCGCTCACGGGGTTGGCCGGCGACACATCAAGAACACGTTAATAGCCTCGCACCCTGATAAATACGCCTACCCTATACCACGTAAGTCAATGTTTGTTTGTTGTACACTTTTTTTACGATTCTTGCTATATATGTTACTATTGTTGAACTCTGAACGTGATACAAAAATATCTTTACGAGTCTTTAAGTTAAGCAGGAAAGGGATCAGATGTGTTATTAATGAAGAAGAAGCCAGTCAACAGCCCAGATTTCTGAGAGATAAGGGAGATATTACCTCGAGTTTAGGTTATTTGAGGTATATTTTAACTTATTTTTGAATAGCCTCAAACAAAATAGGGGGGAGGGGGGAGGTTAGGTTAGGTTAGGTTAGGCTAGGACTAAAATAATCGTTTTTAGGTTTATTATAGTACATGTATTTTATTTTTGGGTTATTTTAGGTTTATTTTTGGTTATATTTTAGTGATATGAAGAGTCTTATCTGCTCGTATCATCGCAAGCAGACTGTATGTGTGCATGCGTGTGTGTGTTTCAATGCCCTGAGAATGTATTACTTATTCTGAAGAAAAAAAAGAATTGGTGGATCAAATTGATTATGTATAAGAAATAATGTGCCTAACAAATATGTAATACTTCTGATTTTCATCCTCAAATCAATTTAGTTTTTTTATGTGATTAATTTCACCCTCTCGACTTCAATTTTTGTGTTGTTGTTGTCAAGGTTATTTTTCATGGTATTTTTATTTATTTTTTTTAGTTATTTTTTTCTCTATTTTCTTTTCTCTTCTTTTTTTGTAGTTTTTATTATACAGGTTGAAGTTCCCAAACTCGGCAACCTCGGGACCAGCGCCGAGCCGAGTAATGGAATTTTCTGACTTTTAGAACGTAGATATATTAAGGGGAAAAAAAGCATGATAAAATAACAAAATCACAAAATCACACAAAATAACAGTGAACACAGTCACAACACCACTGAACAATAACAACAAACAAATCGGCGGAAGAAACCCAGCGGCCTAGTGTGGTGGCACCTAGCGGCCGACCAGGCAACTACGCGCCGGGTTTTGGGTGTTCTGCCGTGTTTTGAAAAATCCGGAACCATAGCCGAGTTTTGGGTGTTGCCGAGTCTTGGGATGCCGAGTTTGGGAACTTCAACCTGTAATACGTCCTGCTTTTGTTATGCTGCATTTCTATCATCATCATCATTTTTGTTTATTCATCAACTATTCTTGTTTTCCAGACACTACGCGAAGTCCACGGAAAGATGAGGAAAATGGAAAGAATTATTACTTTGTGTCGCACGATGAGATGATGGCGGACATTGCGGCCAACGAGTATCTAGAGTACGGTGAGTTACACAGCGACACTATTGTACGTTACTTTGTTGATGGCAGAGGGTCAAATAGGGGTTATTTGGGGACAGCTTTCCATACAGGTTCCATACGGGTTCCACAAACTCAAAGCCAGGACATGGGAGCCATTTTTCTACAATATTTCAGTTTTTCTATTTTCTATTTCTATTTCTGGGAGCCACCTTTCTGATAGGTTGTATACTCACCGCATGTTAAGTTGGCAAAAATGGAGCCCCTTTCTGAATACACGGGATTGCTTTTAGGGCGGAACTTGGAGTAAGGCATTCTCACCCAACACCCAACACCTCAGTCAATCCCGTGCGTTCAGAAGGGGGGAGTGAGGGTGCCCCATTTTCGCCAACTTAACGTGCGGCAACTATATTTCTGCCCATGCCTGTGTTTCTTTCTTCATATTCATTCATAACATTTAACAAATTAATCAGGTATTTGACTTTTTTTTCATGAAAGGTATGTCCCAAATATACTGTTGCTGTTTAGAAATAGTGATATATTTAGTATGAGCATTAAGTAAATATGTAGTTGGTCTGTCTTGTGCAAATCTATCAAATGGAGGGAAAAATTACAGAAAATAATGCAAGTTTTTGGAAATTCAGTAAATGTAATGTCTTCCACCTCCTAGCATTTACCATTAAGTATATTCCATTTTTTTTTTCTTCAATACTATCAACAGTATAATAATATGTACGTACACCATTCCTCCAAACCCTATCCAGCCTTTAAAAGTTTTCTATCAATGAGTCCTATAAACTCTTGGCATCTAACCACTGTATAGCTAGTATCAATTTATTTGCTTTAGTACTTAAGTTCATTCCCTCGTCTATATATTATGTTGTTGTTTTTCTTGTATGCCTTCGGGTGAGAATAAAATTATATTATTATTATTATTATTATTATTATTATTATTATTATTATTATTATTATTATTATTATTATTATTATTAATCACTGAACCTTTCCTAACACTTCAGGCACTCATGAGGACGCAATGTACGGCACGAAGTTAGAAACCATTCGCAAGATTCACAATGAGGGTCGCATGGCAATTCTCGACGTTGAGCCGCAAGCACTCAAGATCCTCCGCACGGCAGAATTTGCTCCGTATGTTGTGTTCATCGCTGCTCCTTCCCTACAGAATATGACAGATGTGAGTGGTCAAGCTCTGCCTCTCTATACAGTCTATAGCTACTGTACACTCAAAACACTATTTCTACGTGATATTTCTAGAAGTGATTGATTGATTTAACCCCTTCACGCCCAGATCTTTCCTTTGCTATAAAAAATTGTATGTTGTCGAGCCATAAAATTACGAAAAGTAACTAAATATACCTAATTAGCTAGTGGACAAGGATACTGAACAGGTCATATCTATAAAATATTGCTTATATTCACTAAAAATCATCTAATGGTAGCTAAATTACAATGGAAATTATGTTCTGGGTCTCAAGGGGTTAATGCCAAAAAAGGGGAATGTGCCAGACTTCTATATGTGAGTGATACCTGTACCCTACCCTGCCTCTATAGTTACTATGCACTCAAAACACTATTTATAGCCTGGACAGTGAAATTATAGATGCCAAAAGTTTGAATGTTTTTAAAGCTAAGTTTGACCCATTTAGACAAGGAGACGGGACCCCACTAGTGTAGCTATTTCCCGTATATCACAACTAGGTAAATACAACTAGGTAAATACAGCTAGGTAAATACAGCTAAGTAAATACAGCTAGGTAAATACAGTGGTTGTACCTGATATTAAATGTTTTGCTACAGTTAGATTAATGGAACACTTCACAAGCTTTGCAAATGTTACTCTGCTGGAATCTTAGAACTTCAATTCTGAATGGCCTTCATAGCATCAGTAACTACAAGTGAATCTTACTGTTAAGGTTAATCATTACTTTGCAGAGTATTATAGTAGATACAATATTTTAACTGCCCACTTTTCTTTCAGTATGACGGCAGTTTAGAAAGACTGGCCAAGGAGTCCGACATGCTCAAGCAACTATACGGCCATTTCTTTGATCTGACCATAGTTAACAATGACATCGAAGAAACCATCCGACAATTGGAAAAGTCAATCGACACAATGAATATGACACCGCAGTGGGTGCCCGTGTCATGGGTTTACTGACAGCCCGCCCCTCCCCGAGACAGTCCCTCTGACTGCTACTGTTGTGGAACATCGCGGAGCAAGGAGGCCAACAGACGAGCCCACCACCACCACAGAAGGTGATCAAGTGGAGCATAGATCCCACACCACCATGACCAGAGTGCCACAATCAAAGTATGAAACATAATAACGCTGTTGATTTTTTAAGATTGAAACATAACATTCACGACATGAGTGAATCTTCTGTTGCACACATCTTCTGAAAAGTCACATTACGTATGACTGTGAAAAGTTAATAACAAAGGACAGGTCGTGTGGCAGATTACGTTCTTTATATTGTGGCAAATATGCTCAAATAATGAAGTTTTCAGGTGTATACATACATTTGCCCTAAATGCCAACTGTGAATTTATTAGGTAAAGTATTGAGATTATTTTGACCCACGATAGAGTGTTTTCCCCTAGATGTACAAGATCTTTTTTTCTTCTTTTTTGAAATGGTTGCTGATGCCTTCCAAATTCTGAACTACTAATCTAAAAGGTCACATAAGAAAACACACTGCCAGTTTTACTAATCACTACTTAATGTTGAACTATAATTATAGTTGAAAGTGTTTTACTTTTATATAAAGAAAATAAGGTTCATGGAATAAATGAATGATATCTGAAAACAATTCATTTTGATTACTTTAAAAAAATTCCTAATTTACGCATACAAATAGTAACAGGCCTGTAGAACATAAGGCAGTTTTTTCGTGATAAAAACACTTAATTTTTACTATAAATTTTGAAGAACAATCTGAACATCAAAGCAACAAAAGGGACAGAATGCTGAAGTGCCACAAACTGTGAATTTATATTTTATTTCCTTGTGGTTGTATTACTTTAGAACTATTTTGACCCATTTCTGTTATGTAAGTCTGAGTAAGAAGCAAGGCCAAAGAGTGTCGTGTAGCAGTGACCGTCACCCGAGAGGAGAGCCTGTGTGGTGCGGGCCGTGGCGGACGTGCAGTGGTTGTGTGCGACTCTTGTCAGTGTGGCGGCAAGACTGAGACACGTGAAGGTCAGTCAAGGGTCGCGGCAAAGTCTCCGGGGAGATAAAGGGTCACATCAATACCACTGAACTGAAACTGTACCTTGCCTGGACGTGTGGTGGAACATAGACCTCTGCAGTGCAAGGGGAGACTCTCAGAAGTTTAATA
Organism: Chionoecetes opilio; assembly: GCA_016584305.1. Classification (NCBI taxonomy): domain Eukaryota; kingdom Metazoa; phylum Arthropoda; class Malacostraca; order Decapoda; family Majidae; genus Chionoecetes; species Chionoecetes opilio. Next base: position 502,035 of record JACEEZ010004721.1, on the reverse strand, counting down.
TTTTACACCGTTCAATGAAATTTCCGAGGGTGGTACCGAGGTCAATAGCCAGACACTGTGCGATAAAATTATGGTAAATGCGAAACTGCCCCCTTTGCTATTTCGTAAAGAGGGTGGATTTATCTGTGTACACTTATAAATATTGTTTTTATAAGCAAATAAAGGTTGAACCAGTTGTTCCTTGTACATGGAATTTAATTAATTGTTATATAGTTGCAGTGAAGATAGTAAGCCAATTTATGCTAATGTGAAGCTGATGACTATAGATACTATGTATATTTCAGTCACTTGATATTTCTTTTATACCGTTCTGGGTTTGTAATGATTTTGTGCTGTGACCGTAACCGAGGGCCTCACTTTTGGCTTGGTTTGGACAGGATTGGTACGAGTACAAGAATTGTCTGAACATTCCCAGTGACGCGGGAAACTACTTGTGTCAGGCAAGGTCGTGTTATGCTGGAACTAAAAATTCAACAAGCTGTAACTATTGAAGTCATATTTAAATTTAAAATAAAATTCTTAAACAACAACATTTACATCAACTAAGATTCTAGATTTGGTCTTTTAAGTTACTCGTGAATTCCAAACATTCACCTGCTGTCTCGGCCTTTGTTTGCTCACCCGCTTCACCAGCTCTGGGGTTTGTTGGATGGATTACTACTGTTTATAAGAAGCAACTGAGTAGTTATAGCGAATTTTTCTTGTTACATTTGAATACTGTATAAGAGACAACTCCAGTGTGATGATGAAGTTCTACATTTTGATCCTGTCTCAGTGTGGCTCCATTGTGTTCTGAAAGGATGTGTCCGCGGCACCAAGGTGTGTCCTGCATCCCCCATTCCTCGGCCCCTCCCTCCCGGGGCTCCCGTGACACGTGCTATAATGCTCTGGATCTTCCTCTGTGTGCAATAGATCTTCTGTTCATGCCTCATCATCCTTAGCCTGCTTTAGTCCGTTCTTAAAAGTGCAGAATGCCATACGGGTACAAAGGGAACTAGGTTACACTGTCTTCAAATGGGGCATTCGAGAGGAACAAACTTCCTACCTTGTACGATGGGATGTTTCAAAATAATGCTCAGAGTAATGTAAGCATTCGGGTCTGGATTTGTTGGACACAAAATTTTCCCACACTTGCCTTCAGGTGTAGTGCATACCATTGAGCCTCAAGACCTCCCTGATTGGTGGAAAAGTTATACTCAACACTAACATTGTCACACGGTCAGTGGCACCGATTGAACTTCCTGAACTTATTTTGAAATATTGACCCATTCCCTGCTACTTCAGTAACTTAGATTAGAATTCTAAGACTGCACCTAAGATACAGATTTTATACAGCTACATATAATCCAAAATTTTATATCAATTATATTTTAAAACTTTGTATCCATGTTTACATATCTTGAATCCCTAAAAATGTATACTAACTTCTCGGTGAACTCTAATTTCATAAAAAACATATATCTGTCAATGGAAATTTGTGAATCATTAGGTAATGTATAAGAATTCAATCTAAGTAATGCAGGCAAACCCTTGAGGAAAGTCATCACAACATTGGGTATCTTTCCTAGGCGTGTAGATATTATTGCAGGACAATATTGAAAGAACTATATTGTGATACCTAGGATCCGAAACAACAGCTACTAGAACTGATTTTGTAATGGAGTAATTGCTGGGCAATCTGGGTGTGATTTTGTTGTGAATTCTTCCACTTTGCCTGCTGACTGGGAACCGTGACCTGGCCTGTTGACCTGACCAATACTGTAGATGACCCAGCCACTGTGAGAGGCGTGTGCATGAACCATCCAGGTGGCTTCAAGGCATCGGGCAGGTGGAAGAATGCCTCTCAATCACACTCTACCTACACCTGTCTTTCAAGAAGTGTAAGCACAAAAATTTTAATCATTATACTAACACAGTGTGCCAAAAAATTTAAGCTAATAAGGCTCAAAAAATAGCACAGTGAAAATATGTACTTTCTTATATGAAGCTTATTTATTGCAAGTAACAACTGTTAATTTCAAGATATTTTGTACTTTTTTTATGTCTTATTTCGAGGGCCTTGTTTATTTATGCATATATACTCATTTCATCAAAAGACATTTGAAATTGTTTTTATTTAGGAGCTTCATCCCATCCATGCTACTTGGCTTATTTACAAAATCAACACTATGTCTCAATCAAGCACAACACTTTCCTTCCCGTCAGCCGGGTAGTGTGTCTGATAGGCTCCCTGTGAGGGCCCTGATCACGCTGCAAGGCTCTTGTGTGCCCTGGGTGTGGCTGTTAGCATTTTGTTCACTTGAGGATCAGTTTCCCATGTTTGCTTTATGCTGGGAACAAGAGTAATACTCTCCCATGTGTTATGGACAACTTTTACTTGCATGAAAAGCACCATTTTATATATATATATATATATATATATATATATATATATATATATATATATATATTATATATATATATATATATATATATATATATATATATATATATTGGTGACCAGCATCAATGAATCTGATTGGTTTTAGCTCATTCTTTGTAGGGTTTGTTCGTTGTGGAGTCTATTGAAATACATGTGTTAGGGGTTATTTGTGCCCGGCCCAGAGCCAACATAACATTTGCTGCCTAAACACTCCGTTTAACCCTTAAACGACACCTGGTATCCATTGAGGCTTTCTGTTTTCTGGCGTAAAATTAAGTATTTTGGAAATATTGTCTTTCTTCACTATGAAGGTAGTCATTGCCTTTCTCCCTTCACTTTGCCGGCTGCTACCTAAGAGTGAAGGGAATAGTAAGCAGAGAGTACAGCAACCTCCCACACCAAGCAAAAGATGGAGACAATTAAGTTCTCACTGCTGCCCTTTTAATCGTTGTTATTGTTGTTGTTGTTGTTGTTGTTGTTGTGTTGATTTGGCACCCAGGCTGAGTGGTGCATAAAGAGGGCCAGCGTAGATGGAACATGGGGGGGGGCTTATCCAGGCCCACCGAGGGGGCTGTGTCATACCACCTCCCGGCAACTGTGGCCCATCTGCCACCCGGCTATATATGAAGCTATGACAAATGTGGAGCAGGGCTGTCATTAAATGATCAGAAATACCAAGGTTTTGAAAAGTTATAAAGGCGGAGGTATACATAAGAGGGATACATAAAAAAGTGTGTAAATACGGCTTGACGGGTCCGGGAGAGGTCGGCAGAGCAGGTGAGACAGGCAGTAGTACCTGTCTGTTGCTTAACGTGGGAGGCTCATTACTGCACTTATCTGCTTATCATCCGGGGCGTAAAACTCATGCCGCAAATTTAAATGATAAACGCCAACAATAGAATTGGAAGCGTATCATCGACCGTCTAACCTCATATTATGGGAAAATCTGACATTAAACAGAAAGATGATGACTTATCTGCTTATTTTTGCCTTTAACCTTCAGGCGTGGGCCAGCAAATCAAAGTAATAAATGCCTTTGCCAAAACCTTTGGAGTGAAGAAAAAAAATATTTTCGAACGAGAAAGTGGAAAATATGATCCAAGTGCTGAACACTGAATGGCCAAAGCAACAATCTGTACAATATTATAAAGAAATTAATGAAAAGCAAGGAAGAAATATAAAGTGCAAAAGTGGCGAAGGGAATTACCAGGATAAATGAGCCACGGTGTAGTAACAATTGAGATATTTTTTACCAATTTCATATTTCTTTTAGATTTAACAGGCTGCATTGGGTGGCAAGTGTTATGTTGGTCATGGCCTTGGAACAAATAACCCTGAATATTATTATGTATCACAAGATACACTGTAAAGGACAAAAATCAATGTTATAAGAATGAGGTCCAAGAACCATTCAAATTTGTAGAAGCAGGTTACTATTGTGTGCATATATATATATATATATATATATATATATATATATATATATATATATATATATATATATATATATATATATATATATATATATATATATATATATATATCTGACATGTTCATTAATGTTGTCATTTTTCTTGGTTTTCCTTGTTGTACTTCTTGATTTTTACCTGTCAAGTATACACATATATATTTTTTTCATATAATTTTACAAAAGAGCAAGGTTGGAATTTAAATGGGGGGGGACAAAATTGTGTATGTTATCCCAAGCACAATAGTTTTTGTTGTGAGAGCGCAGGGCAACGGCACAGTGGCAGAGTGAATGGTGAAGAGCTTGATCAAACACAGGCAGCGTCTGGCTCTGCTCAGGTCAGATTAAAACAGAAAGTCTGGCAGTCTTAGTAAAACAAATTAAAAACATGAAAGTGAAGTTTGAAGGAAGTCAGTTTTGGTATTACCTTCTTGATCCAAAGTCTTGACAACTAGTATCAAGTGTCTAAGGCTAAAGTTTTGTTGTTTATTTAATTTTCAATTCTTAATATCAAATCTAACTTAAAACATTTTGTTCTTTACATGGCAAACTTCAGCCGACGTGCATAAGTTGTTCATTTCCGTTGATATAGTTGAGCTGCGCTGAATGAAGAAAGGTTGAAATAACTGAACCTACAATCTTTTTGAAACTTTTAACTATCAAAGTTATAGACTAAGCTTTACTTCCACTCACAGCCCCACTAGAGCTGCCCTCTGACCCGACCTGACTTAACCTGACCCTCCCCACCCCTCCTAACATGAATCTGGCTACCACCTCCCTGAGTGCTCGTGGTCACTCCTTGTCTCCGGCATGCCAGGCTTGCTATTCTCCTAAGTCTCCCAGTCACTCTACTTTGTGTTACTAAGGTCCTGAATTGCAGTTGGAAATGCTGCTCTGTTGAAAATTCAGTAATAAAGATTTGACCTTATATTGGACTCTGACAGTACCTTTATAACAATACATTGCTGCACTTTATTTACCCATTTCTCCCTAGGTGACCACATATGCAGGACTATATCTATGGATTACTGGAATAATATGTTTGTGATTTATTTAACCCCTTCACGCCCAGATCTTTCCTTTGCTATAAAAAATTGTATGTTGTCGAGCCATAAAATTACGAAAAGAAACTTATTATAGCAATTTTGTTGGTCGCCAAGGATACTAAACAGGTCATATCTATAAAATATTGCTTATATTCACTAAAAATGGTCTAATGGCACCCAAATTACAATGAAAATTACGTTCTGGGTCTCAAGGGGTTAAACTGAGTCCCACAGTGATTATAATTTCAGGCAGGCTCACACAAAAATAATCTAACAAATATGATAAATTAAATTCACTTTTCATATCAACTTGTGTATTGAGTTCATTTAAATATTCAAGAGCCAGAAAATCATGCAATGCCTTTTTTAGGTTACTATAGATTGCAAAAGACAACATTGTACCACTATTTCACTACTATATTGGCTCATCGGCTGTTTCCTACTTTGAAAATCTATGAGATATATGAATGTTACTAATACCCTTGGTCAAAATTAACTTTACTATTGATTGATTATACTAAATCACTTGGGTTTTTTGGGAACTCAAGAAATTCATGATCTCAATATTTATAGTCTAATGTAGCTACTCAGTAATGTCCTCAGCTGAAAACTTGGGTTGCCTGCCAGGAAGAGCATCCGGGGCGTAAAACTCATGCCGCAGATTTAAATGATGAACGCCAACAATAGAATTGGAAGCGTATCATCGACCGTCTAACCTCATAGAATATTATGGGAAAATCTGACTTTAAACAGAAAGATGCTGATGATGATGGTGGTCATACTAGCATTTCCAAGCGTGCGAGCGAATGGTCAAGCTAAATTTCTGCGATTGCTTGATTTACGATGGCTCACAAACATTTCAGTATTTATCATGCAAGGGATCGGTCAAGCTCAATTGTCAGTAGATTTTTACCTATACATCATAAGGCATTTGGATCACAATGCAAAAAATAATAATAATAATAACCAGCCGAATCCTCTTCTGCTATTAACCCCTTCACGCCCAGACCTTTCCTTTGCTATAAAAAACTGTCTGCTGTTAACCATAGAATTACAAAAAGTAACTAAATATACCAAATAAGTTAGTGGACAAGGATACTAAACAGATCATGTCTATAAATCATTGTTTATATTCACTAAAAATCGTCTAATAGTACTCAAATTACAATGGAAAGTACGTTCTGGGTCTCAAGGGGCTGTTACAAAGCTTTGGTATTAAATTGGATATTATTGTAAATTGGTATTATTTAAATCTATCTGCGCTCAAAGAGAGATGCAGACTTAGGCCTGTAGCCGTGATGTCAGAGTATAGCATAGCACGCCCTAGGCGCCTATCTTCAGGGCCACAGCCAAGGTCAAGGTCATTTGGCCCTCTGCAAGTGTCCCAGATGTCAAACTCACTTGTATTTTACCCTTCACGCCCAGATCTTTCCTTTGCTATAAAAAAATCATGCTTTCGAGCCATAAAATTATGAAAAGTAACTGAATATACCAAATTAGTTAGTGGACAAGGATACTAAACAGGTCATATCTATAAAGTATTGCTTATATTCACTAAAAATTGTCTAATGGTACTCAAATTACAATGGAAATTACGTTCTGGGCCTCAACGGGTTAAATTTGGTGTCCTTATCTTTAACATTAAATGAATGCCCCATGGACCACAATTAATTTCGACATTTTATGACCTCGTGACCTTGACCTTAGACCAAAAAACTGGAAATGATTGCCACACATGGTGGGCCCCAAGGTCTACCCACATGCCAGGTGTGGTGACCCTTGACCTTTTGACCTGAACATAATTAGGACAAGAGGTACGCAGGCCATGCACACTGTACATTGCAAGAGCAAGTAGCAATGGAGGGGAGGTCACGACATGGAGGTGAAAGGCGCAGGAAGAGACGAGAGAGGAGCGAGTGGTTCCAATCCAGGCCCGGGCAAGTCGGCGGCCAGCCTAACAAGCTGTTCATCCTTCCTTTCGGGGATAGTCGATTAATGGGTACCTGGGGAAGGTAACTGTGGTAACCTGGGTGTCACACTAGCCTTGTGTCCCGGGGTAACGGGTCCTCACCCAGTGACACCCACCACAGCAGGCTTAAGGGCTAATGCGACGGATGAGCACCGAGGCCACGCGCATCATAGCGTATGCCCCTATCTTTACCTATGGAAAGAATAATAGTTGACGGTTAATAAAAATATAGAAACGATAGGCCTATTCGATCTTGCAATTGATTAATACATTTGCTCAACGGTACCTAGACCAGAAATAAATGATTGCACACCACCAGGCAGTTAACAATAAATGATCACCTTCAAGATTTGCAATACATTATTTTCCGACCCTTTGACTCCTCATACATGCTTGCCTTGGCGTCTTTAAGGGAGCTACCGTTATAAAGGCCACCATTATATTTGTTGAAGAATTTGAGATCGACATCAAATTAGAGTGTGTCGCCTATGGATGAGATTGAAGGGTATGTAAGAAAACTGAAAAATGGAAAGGCCCCTGGAATGGACGGTATCCCGAATTAATTCTATAGAGAGGGAGGTGAGGGAGTAATTGAGGGAATGCATGAGTGGTTTGGACATATATGGAGAGAGGAAAGGGTGCCTGGTGCCTGGAATGACAGTAGAGTGACCCTCATACATAAGGGAGGACACAAGAGTAGGAAGGAGATTAAGAATTACAGGCCAATAGCGGTGTGTGACACGGTATGTAAGATTTTCTGTGGTGTACTGAATGAAAGACTAGGTGAAGTTGTGGAAAGAAATAAGGTGATGGGTGAAGAGCAGAATGGATTCAGAAAAGACAGGAGAGGTGAGGACAATATGTTTGTAGTGAATGAAGTGATTGAGAGAACAAGGAAGGATGGAAGAAAGAAATATCTAGCCTTTCTAGATATTGAGAAAGCGTATGACAGAGTGGATAGGAGAATGCTATGTAAGGTATTGGAGACGATTGGCATGAGTGAGAAGGTTGTTAAAATAATAAGCAGTATGTATGAGAACACACAGGCCAAGTTCAGTATGGGTGACCTCGAGACTGGATGGGTGAATAGTAAGAGAGGAGTAAGACAGGGCTGTGTCCTTTCTCCTCTACTTTTTGGATTATATGTTGAGGAAATGGCAGTGAGAGTAAAGCGTACAGGTCTGGGTGTGAAAATTGGAGATGAAGTGTTGAGTGTACTGATGTATGCAGATGATGTGGTGATCCTTAGTGAAAACCACAATGAGCTTCAAGAGATGCTGAATGCTGTGACTGAGTATGGAAGGGACTTCAACGTTAGGCTCAGTAAGGAGAAGAGCCAGGTGTTGGTGGTGAATGGGGATGACTCTGATGATGACAGGATTTGGATGGTGGGTGGGAATGAAATAAAGAGAACGAAAGAGTACAAGTATCTGGGTATTTGGTTGGATGATAAAGGATGTGAGAAAACTAAACATGAGAGGATAGCTAGAGCCAACCAGTGGGTTGGAAGGCTACCGTAGATAACAGTCAAGTCGCCAGCCGCCAAATATTACGAATTATAGCATCACTACTGATTTTTATGTGCCACTGAAGATGTTACACAGTAGTTTATATTATCATGACTGTATAATCTACCCTGTTTCAGCGTTGTTTTATGCTTTGTATCTGCAAATATAACTGTTGCGCATTTTGCTTCTCAAGTTTTTCTTGGCGCGACGACAAACAGTCGCTCATCACCTTTCGGGCGATAGGACATAAGACTTACCAGATCTTTCAAACTTGAATAAAATTGGTTTTCACGTTGGCAGAGGAACTTTTATATATCCAAGCATCTTCCGCAGCTAATATATATAGACTTGTTTTACTTTACCTCTAATTTCCCTGAATTCCCCAGAGTGGTGACTCAACTGTTGGGTTAAAATACTAGCTGGCGACTTTACTGTAGTAGGTATAGCAAGGTCGCCACTCAGTTTTATTTTTGTAATTTGTTCATTTATAGCCCTAATATGACACAGATGAAGACACAAAATGACACAGACTTTCCAGATAATCCCTTCTAACTTTCCTGAAATCATGGATGTACAAATGTAAGTATTAACGCCACCACACGTCTGTAAATAACAAAGAAACGTTGAACTGGCGACTTGACTGTTATCTACGGTAGGCAGTGTGGCAAGATGTCGGGCCAACAAGTATGAAGTGGTGAGAGGACTATGGAAGGGTGTGGCAGTCCCTAGCATTATGTATGGCCTGGAAACAATGGTGTGGTCTAGGAAGGAGTTGGATAGATTGGAAGTAACACAGAACAAAGCAGGCAGAATAGCATTAGGAGCCAATAGGTATGTGGCAGTGGAAGCAATTAGAGGAGACATGGGATGGAGCACGTTCAGAGAGAGGATAGCAAAGGCAGGACTGAGGTACAGAGCTAGACTGCAACGAATGGATGACAGCAAGTGGGCAAGTAAGGTTTGAGACTGGAATATGTATGGGAAGTGGATGAAAGACTCAGTAAAAGTGGAAAAATGGACAGGTGAACTGGGAATGTTTGTGACAGGAGTGATGAGACATGGGAGTATGGCTGTGTGCAGTGGCGTACCCAGAAAATTGAAAAGGGGGGGGCCAATATATATATATATATATATATATATATATATATATATATATAATATATATATATATATATATATAATATATATATATATATATATATATATATATATATATATATATGGTAAAACTGCAGAAGCACTGCTCCAAGCTTATCTGAATGCCATTACAGCAGTATATAGTACACTTACTGTACTTCATATCTGTAAAGGTTTCAGTGTGCGGTCTTTGCACTGGAACCTTTGCAGATATGAAGTACAATAAAATTTTAGTGTACTATATGCTGCTGTAATGTCATTCTGATAAGCTTGAAGCAGTGCTTATGCAGTTTTACCATATATATATTTTATACATATTTTTTTAAATATATATATCTATTTTTAATTATTTATCATTTGCAAAAGGGGGGGGCCATGGCCGCATGGCCCCCCCCCCTCGGTACGCCACTGGCTGTGTGCAAAAAGGAAATAAATAGGAGAGTGGAAGAGAAAGGGAAAGAAGAATGGCTAAGGGGAATGAGTGAGAAATCAATGCTGGAATGGTACAGTTGAAAGGACCAGCCACGGAATGAAAGGTTCTATGATGGTGGCTATGGAGGGGATTTACTCTTCAGAGCCAGGACAAAGTCGCTGGAGGTAAATAGTCGTATGTACAGATGGAAGAATGGTGGCAGCAAGGTGTGTGTGATGTGTGTGACAGGATTGGATGAAACCGTGGAGCACTTGATGCTGGAATGTGAACGGTATGAGTATTAGAGCGTTTTTGTGACGTTCGCCGCCCTGGTTCAGTCCAGTCTATACCGTTCCAGGCTGGACTGATGCTCGCTAAAATACATCGAGACTGGCCCCGTCCCATTCGTCGTTCCTATTGGCTGGGGGATCGAGTGGGCGGTCCTCCGGGCAGAAGTGCACACATTATTAAAAAGCGCGCGTTTTATTTACTTGACTTCTCAATGGGAAGTCAAGTTGTAGGGATGACTATGAAAATTACTTTAGTCTTATGGTCGGCCATCATGGTGTTTCATGTCTTATCAGCAGCACGAGAAGCTCCTGGTTGTCTTCCCCGCTGACTGTAGTGTGCATGCGCCAGTTCTCCCCACACTGGTCCAAGGTGGTCCTGCTCTCTGGGCTGGACCGGACTGGACTGGGCTAAACCGTTCCAGACTGCCTCGCAAAAACAGTGGCCGCCCGGGACTAGCCCAGTCCAGATCGGGCCAGAGCGGCCGCGAAAACGTGCTTTATGCTAGAACAAAGATTACAAAGGATTACAAAGGAAACACAAACTGCGAAAAGACCGATAGGTCCTTACAAGGCTGTTTGCTTTAACTATACTACACTAACTAGATATAAGAGAGAAAGGATAGGAAAGTAGAAGGCTCCTCCCCACCCACCCATCCCTCCAGCCGAAGCTGGCCGGAAAAGAAGTGATACCATGCAATATAGAAAAACTGCATGGAATTTGTGAGGAAAGTTGAAAGCTGTAATCTATGGCTAACTACTGCTAGTTTGTGGGGGTAGTTTAGTTATAGATAGGTCAGTTATGTGGTTTGTATGGTGTAACACAGTGTTTGTGGAGTGCTGGACAGAATTTGCTATGTTTGCTCGATGATACAATAAAAATTACCGAAAAGAAACTTATGTATAGCAATTTTGATTGGTTCGACCAAGGATACTCAAAACAGCGTCACTATCTATAAGAATATTGCTTATATTCACTAAAATCAGGTCACTAACCCCCCCAATTGGCACCCAAATTACAATGAAATTACGTTCTGAGGTCTTCAAAGAGGTTAAACTGAGGCCCACAGTGATTATAATTCAGGCAGCGCTCACACAAAAAAATATCTAACAAATATGATAAATTACAACTCACTTTTCATAATCAACTTCGTTGATATTGAAGTCATTTAAATATCAAGAGCCAGAAAATCATGAACCCCAATGCCTTTTTTATAGGTTCACATAGATTGCAAAAGAAACATTGATACACTATTTCACTACCTATATGTGGCTCATCGGCTGTTTCCTACTTTGAAAATCTATGAGATTATATGTAATGTTACTAATACCCTTCTTTTCTTTTTTTTCTTTTGTTAGCGCAAAATTAACTGTACTATGACCTGATATCATACTAAAACACTTGGCCGTTTTTTGCGGAACTCAAGAAATTCATGATCTCAACTATTAATAGGTCTAATGATAGCTACTCCAGTAATGTACCTCAGCTAGAAACTTAAGGGTTGCCTGCCCAGGAAGAGCATCCGCAGGGCCGGTAAAACTCATGCCGCAGATTAAATAATTTGTGTTTTGAACGCCAAACAATAGAATATGGAAGCGTATCATTCGCACCGTCTAACCTCAAATAGAATATTATAGGGAACATATGACTTTAACAGAAGATGCTGATGATGCATGGTAGTCATACTAGCATTTCCAGCGCGTGCGAGCCGAATGCGTCAAGTAAAATTCTGCGATTGCCTTGATTTAGACTGGCCTCACAAACATTTCAGTATTTATTCATGCAAGGGATCGGTACAAGCTCAATTAGCAGTAGATTTTTACCGTACTACATCATAGGCATTTCGGATCACAATGCAAATGAATAATAATAATAATAACCAGCCGAATCCTAAAACATTCTTGCTATTAACCCTTCACGCCCAGACCTTTCCTTTGCCTATAAAAAACTGGTTAGACTGCTTTAACCATAGAATTACAAAAAGTACTAAACCCTTATACCAAATAAGTTAGGGACAAGGATACTAAACAGATCATGTATATAAAATCATTGTTTATATTCACTAAAATCGTCTAAGAGTACTCAAATTACAAAAGACCGAAAGTACGTTCTGCGCACGCCGTACTCAAGGCCGCTGTACAAAGCTATTTTGGTATTAAAGATGGATATTATTCGTAAATTTGGTATTATTTAAATCTATCTGCCGCTCAAAGAGAGATGCAGAGTAGGCCTGTAGCCGTCAGATGCTCCAGAGTATAGCAATAGCACGCCCTCAGGCGCCTATCTTCATGCTAGGCCACAGCCAAGCGTCAAGCGTCATTAGGCCCTACTCGGCCCAAGTCGCTCCAGATGTCAAACTCACATTGTATTTTACCCGTCACGCAGATCTTTCCTTTGCAAAAATAAATCATGCTTTCGAGCCATTAAATACGAAAAGTAACTGAAATACCACAATTAGTTCGTGACAGGATACTAAACAGCCCCGTCATATCTATAAAGCTATTGCCTTATATTCACTAAAATAATTGTCTAATGGTTGCCGTTGGCCTACCAAATTACAAGCGAAATTCCGTTCTAGCGGCCTCAACGGTCGTAAATTTGCGTGTCCTTATCTTAACCATTAAAGAATGCCCCCATGACGGCCACACAATTAATTTCGACATTTTTAATGACCTCGTGACTTGACCTATCACAGACCCCAAAAAACTGAATATGATTGTACAAACAGATAGAGTGGGCCCCAAGGTTACCCACATGCAGGTTGTGGTGACCTTGACCTTTTGACCTGAACATAATCCGTAGGGACAAGAGGTACGCAGGCCATGCACACTGCTACATTGCCAAGAGCCAATGAGCAATGGAGGGGACGTCACGACATCGGGAGAGTGAAAGGCGCAGGAAGGAGCCACCGACGGAGCAGGAGGGAGCGAGCTTGAGTTCCAATCCGGCCCGACGGCAACGTCGGCGGCCCAGCCTAACAAGCTGATGTCATCTTCCTTCTCGGAGACGATAGTCGATTAATGAGGTACCTGAGGTGCAGGCAACTGCTGGTTAACTGGCGTGTCCACACGTAGCCTTGTGTCCGGACCGGTAGGCAACGGCCGTCCCGTCACCAGTGACACCCACCACAGCAGGACTCTAAGGGCTAAGGCCGACGGATGACGACACCGAGGCCACGCGCGATCCATAGCGTTATGCTCCCATATCAGTGTACCTATGCGACAAGAATAATAGTGGACGGATTACTAAAAATATTAGAAACGCATTAGCATATGTCGATCTTGCAAGTGATTAATACATTGCTCAACGGTCACCTAGACCAGAAATAAATGATGTGCACTACCACCAGGCAGTTTAACAATAAATGATCACCTTCAAGATTTGCAATACATTATTCCGACCCTTTGACTCCTCATACATAGACTTGCCTTGGAGTCCCTTTAAGGTGAGCTACCCGTTCATAAAGGCCACATGACTATCATTTAGTTGCAAGAATTTTCGAGATCGACATCAAATTAGAGTGCTGTCGCCTATGGATGAGATGAAGGAGAGCTTGTAAGCAAAACTGAAACAATGCCCGAAGGCCCCCTGGAATTATGACGACGCGCTAAATTTATCCCGAATAATCTATAGAGAGGGAGAGTGAGGGAGTAATTGATGGAATGCATGAGTGTGTTAGACAATATGGAGAGATGCAGAAAGGGTGCCTGGTGCTGGAATGGGGACAGTAGAGTGGAACCCTCATACATAAGGGAGGGACACAAGAGTAGAAGGAGATTAGAAAATACAGGCCAATAGCGGTTGTGTGTGACACGTATGTAAGATTCTGTGGTGACTGAATGAAAAGGACTAGGTTGAAAGTTTGTGAAAGAAATATGGTGATGGGTGAAGAGCAGAAATGGATTCAGAAAAGACAGGAGAGGTGAGGGACAATATGTTTGTAGTGAATGAATGATTGAGAGAACAATGAAGGATGGAAGAAAGAAATATCTAGCCTTTCTGATATTGAGAAAGCGTATGGACAGAGTGGATAGGAGAATGCTATGTAAGGTATTGGAGGACGATTGGCATTGAGTGAGAAGGTTGTTAAAAATAATAAGCAGTATGTATGGAGAACACACAGGCCAAGGTCAGTCTGGGTGACCTCGAGACTGATGGGTGAATAGTAAGAGAGGAGTTTAAGACAGGGCTGTGTCCTTCTCCTCTACTTTTTGATTATATGTTGAGGAAAATGGCAGGCAGAGTGAGCTACAGGTCTGGGTGTGAAAATTGAGATGAAGTGTTGAGTGTAATGTGTATGCAGATGATGTGGTGATCCTTAGTGAAAACCACCATGAGCTTCAAGAGATGCTGAAATGCTGTGACTGAGTATGGACGGGAACTTCAACGTTAGGCTCAGTAAGGAGAAGAGCCAGGTGTGGTGCGTGAAGGGGATGACTCTGATGATGACAGGATTGGATGGTGGGTGGGAATGAAATAAAGAGAACGAAAGAGTACAAGTATTGGGGTATTTGGTTGGATGAGAAAGGATGTGAGGAAAACTAAACATGAGAGGATAGCTTAGAGCCAACCAGTGGGTGGAAGGCTACCGTAAGATAACAGTCAAGTCGGCCATGCCCGCCAAATCATTACGAATTATAGCACAATACTGATTTTATGTGCGAGACTGAAGATGTTTACACAGTAGTTTATATTATCATGACTGTATAATCTACCTGTTCAGCGTTGTTTATGCTTTGTATCTGCAAATATAACTGTTGCGAATTTTTGCTTCTCAAAGTTTTTCTTGCGCGACGACAAACAGTCGCTCATCACCTTTCGGCGATAGGACATAAGACTTACCAGATCTTTCAAACTGAATAAAATTGGTTTTCACGTTGGCAGAGGACTTTTATATATCCAAGGCTCTTCCGCAGCTAATATATATAGACTTGTTTTACTTTACCTCTAATTTCCTGAATTCCCCCAGAGGGGACTCAACTGTTGGGTTAAATACTAGCTGGCGACTTACTGTAGTAGGTATAGCAGGTCGCCCACTCAGTTTTATTTTGTATTGTCATGTATAGCCCTAATATGACACAGATTGAAGGGACAAAATGACAAGACTTTCCAGATAATCCCTTCTAACTTTCCTGAAATCATGGATGTACAAATGTAAGTATTTTAACGCCACCACACGTCCTGTAAATAACAAAGAAACGTTGATACTGGGACTGACTGTTATCTACGGTAGGCAGTGTGGCAAGATGTCGGTGCCAACAAGTATGAAGTGGTGAGAGGACTATGGAAGGGTGTGCATGTCCCTAGCATTATGTATGGCTTGGGAAACAATGGTGGGTCTAGGAAGGAGTTGGATAGATTGGAAGTAACACAGAACAAAAGCAGGCAGAATAGCTGAAGTGAGCCAATAGGTATGTGGCAGTGGAAAGCGATTAGAGGAGACATGGATGGAGCACGTTCAGAGAGAGGATAGCAAAGGCAGGACTGAGGTTACAGAGCTAGACTGCAACGATATGATGACAGCAAGTGGGCAAGTAAGGTTTGAGACTGGAATATGTATGGGAATGGTATGAAAGAATCAGTTAATAAGTGGCAAAAATGGACAGTGTTGACACTGGGAATGTTGTACAGGAGTGAGAGACATGGGAGTATGGCTGTGTGCAGGGCGTACCCAGAAATTGAAAAGGGGGGGGCCAATATATATAATATATATATATATATATATATATATATATATATATATATATATAGTATATAATATATAATATATATATATATATATATATATATAATATATATATATATATATATATGGTAAAACTGCAGAAGCACTGCTCCAAGCTTATCTGATGCCCATTAAAGCAGTATATAGTACACTTACGTACTTCATATCTGTAAAGGTTCAGGTGTGCGGTCTTTGCACTGGAACCTTTGCAGATATGAAGTACAATAAAATTGTAGTGTATATATGCTCTGTAATGTCATTCTGATAAGCTTGAAAGCATTCGATGGCGTTTACCTATATTAATATTTTATACATATTTTTTTTTAAATATATATATCTATTTTTAATTATTTATCATTTGCCAAAAAGGGGGGGGCCCATGCCGAAGGGACCCCCCCCCCCTCGGTACGCCACTGGCTGTGTGCAAAAAAAGGAAATAAATAGTGAGAGTGGAAGAGAAAGGGAAAGAGAATGGCTAATGGGACCCCCATGAGTGAGAAATCAATGCTGGAAGGTACAGTTGAAAGGAACCAGACACGAATGAAAGGTTCTATGATGGTGGCTATGGAGGTGAGGATTTACTCTTCAGAGCCAGGACCAAGCGCTGGAGGTAAATAGTGTATGTACAGCTGGAAGAATGGTGGCAGCAAGGTGTGTTGATGGGTGTGACAGGATTGGATGAACCGTGGAGCACTGATGCTGCGACTGTGAACGGTATGAGTATTTAGAGCGTTTTTGTGACGTTCGCCGCCCTGGTTCAGTACAGTCTATACCGTTCCAGGCTGGCTGATGCGCGCCTAAAATACATCGAGACTGGCCCCGTCCCATTCGCGTTCCTATTGGTGGGGGATCGAGTGGGCGGTCCTCCGGGCAGAAAGTGCACACATTATTAAAAAGCGCCGTTTTATTTACTGACTTCCTCAATGGGAAGTCAAGTTGTAGGGATGGACTATGAAAATTACTTTAGTCTTATGGTCGGCCATCATGGTGTTTCATGTCTTATCAGCAGCACGAGAAGCTCCTGGTTGTCGTTCCCCGCTGATGTTAGTGTGCATGCGCCAGTTTCTCCCCACCACTGGTCCAAGGTGGTCCTGCTCTCGGGGCTGGACCGGACTGGAAGGGCTAACAACCGTTCGACTGCCCTCGCAAAAAACAGTGGCCGCCGGGACTAAGCCCAGTCCAGATCGGGCCAGAGCTGCGCGAAAAACGTGCTTTATGGCTAGAACAAAGATTACAAAGGATTACAAAGGAAACACAAACTGCAACAGACGATAGGTCCTTACAAGGCTGTTTGCTTTAACTATATACCGACTAACTAGAGATAAGAGAGAAAGGATTAGCGAAAGTAGAAGGCTCCTCCCCACCCACCATCCCTCCAGCCGAGCTGCCGGAAAAAAAGTGATACCATGCAATAGAGAAAAAACTGCATGGAATTTGTGATGGTAAGTTTTTTTGAAAGCTGTAATCTATGGTAACTACTGCTTAGGTTTGTGGGGGTAGGTTTAGTGCTGATAGACTAGGTCATGTTATGTGTGTTTTTGTAATGGTGTGAAACACAGTGTGGAGGTTCAAGGGTTTGGTGCGGAGCCTGCCTGGCGCTTTCTTGGGAGGTGCAGCAAGTCAATCAGGCCCCGCTCCGATTGCCAACTTCAATCCACTGCGGATTGTGTACTTTCCATGTAGGACGCCGTACACTTCAATGCCTCCTGCAGCAGTGACCCCTGGTATATAAATCCCGATGGTGGTCACTAACTGACAGGGCCCTTACTGAAAAGGGCCCTGTCGATGTTGACAGAGATGTTGGAGGTAGTGGTAGGAGAGGTCGGAGTGGAATAATGGAGAGAGATGAGAGACCGGAGTGTGGAGATGGAGTACCTGCTGGGGTTTTGTGCTGAGTGGAGGAGTGACAGTCGTGTGATTGAGAGTGTAAAAGAATTCTTGGAGAGCACGTAGGAGAGAGAATGAGAGACAGGGGGCCCCTCATGAGACAGTGATGGGGGACCCCGTGTGGGTGTGGTGCCCTCCTTTTGCTTCTCTCCCAACAGATTACGCGTGTGGGAGAACGCCGGACCAAAGGCTTCACCGACACCATCCGCTGGGCCGCTGGCTGACTTCCAAATCTAGATCAAGATCAAGTGTGTGGACGCTGCGAGAGAGAGAATTGAACTTAGATCTGAGACTTACAGTATGATCGGCAAGGGCAGAAGTAAGCAGCAGAAAAAGGGTGGCGGAGTGGGAGTACTTGTGAGGCAGGAAGCAGGTATAGATGTAGAGGAGCTAGATGTAGGAGGGTGTTGAAATGGCCGTGAGGATATCATGCAGTACGATCTGGAATATAAGGTGCGAAAGGAAGAGAAAGGATTCCCTTGGTGATAGTGTGTTACATGGACAGTGGAAGGAACAGGAGCGAGAGCCGAGAATGAAAAGGAAGGATAGATTGTGCTGCAAAGGTTTGTAGAAACAGAATAGAAGTGAAAATGTGGATTGTGATGGGAGACATGAATGGTAACATTGGTGTGTGTTAGGAGAGGAAGTAAATGGAAATGGCCAATTGCTGCTTGGACTTTGCAGAGGGAGAAATGAATAGAAATTTTGAATGTGGACCTGGCTGAAGGAAGAGTGACCTGGATTGAAGTTTGAGTAATGAACTGCCATGACTTTATGTTAGTGAACCGGTAAGGCTAACGAGAAACGGTGTGAGAAGTATGTGGGTGGATGAGGGATAAGGACATCGACCGTAGCGATTGACCATAAACGTCATGGTAATGGAGTATGAGGTGTTTGAAGGAAAAAGAGTTGAACGTGAAAGAGGAGCGGGAATGGCGTTGGAAAACTTAGAGATGCAGGACTGGGATTCTTTCAAGAAAGTGGTGAGTAATGAGGACGGGAAGCTGGGAGAGAATGCGTTTGAGGGCTTGAGAGAGTGTGGATGAGATGAATGAGAGATGTAAGGAAGTGCTTAAACAAAGTGGCCGAAGAGAGCACAGGGCAGAAAAGGTAAGAGAGCAAATGGCAGGGACAAGAAAGAGTTGGTGGACACAATGAGATCGACAAGGCCAGGAAAGAAAGGAAACAGTTTCAAATTAGGAAGTGTAGGAGTAGACTGAGAAAGAATAGGTCAAACAGTGAAGCTGAACAACTAGTAGAATATGAAAGGGCATGGAAGAGTATAAGAGAAGCAAAAGGAGGTGAAATGCTTGGGTGAGGAAGGCAAGAGTGAATGCAAGAGAAAAGTTATCAGAGAAACTTAGGGAAAAAGGTGAGGAAGGAGGTAGGGAATGGTATAAGTTCGTGAGAGGAGAAAGAGAAGCATAACAGGAAATGTAGAAGAACTCCAAGTGGGGAATGGAGGTCACTAAGGGAGAAAAAGGAAATGGCAGGCTGTAGAGACTTCTGGAAAAGCTATGGAGGTCGTGAATGAGCGGATAGGACTTAGGGAACGTCACCTTAGGGAGGAAAATAGAGGAAAGATGGATGAAGAAATTAGAAGGGATGAGATTGAAGGGTATGTAAGAAAACTGAAAAATGGAAAGGCCCCTGGAAATGGACGGTTATCCGAATGAATGAATTGTATAGAGAGGGAGGTGAGGAGTAATTGAGGGAATGCATGAGTTGGTTGGAATATATTGGAGAGAGGAAAGGGTGCCTGGTGCTGGAATGGACAGGTAGAGTGACCCTCATACATAAGGGAGGACACAAGAGTAGGAAGGAAGATTAAAAATTTACAGGGCCAATAGCGGTGTGTGACACGGTATGTAAGATTTTCTGTGGTGTACTGAATGAAAGACAATGTGAAGTTGGGACAAGAAAGAAGGTGATGGGTGAAAGTGGGATGAAGAAGGGAAAGGAAAGAAAGTTTTGGAAATTGAAAAATTTTTTCAAAAGAGCAGAATGGATTCAGAAAAGACAGGAGAGGTGAGGACATATGTTTGTAGGAATGAAGTGATTGAGATGAGAACAAGGAAGGATGAAGAAAGAAATATCTAGCCTTTCTAGGATATTTAGAAAGCGTTATGACAGAGTGGATAGGAGAAGCTATGTGAAGGTATGGAGGACGATGGCATGAGTGGGAGAAGGTTGTTGTTAAAATAATAAAAGCAGTATGTATGAGAAAACACACAGGCCAAGTTCAGTTATGGGTGACCTCGAGACTGGATGGGTGAATAGTAAGAGAGGAGTAAGACAGGGCTGTGTCCTTTCTCCTCTACTTTTTGGTTATATGTGAGGAAATGCAGTGAGAGTTGAAGCGTACAGTGTCGGGTGGGAAAATTGGGAGATGAAGTGTGAGTGTACTGATGTATGCAGGATGATGTGGTGATCCTTAGTGAAAACCACAATGAGCCTACAAGAGAATGCTGAATGCTGTGGACGAGTATGGAAGGGAATCACACGTTAGGCTCAGAATGGAGAGAGTCCAAGTGTTGGTGGTGATGGGGGATGACTCTGATGATGCAGGATTTGGATGGTGGGTGGGAATGAAATAAAGAGAACGAAAGAGTACAAGTATCTGGGTATTTGGTTGGATGATAAAAGGCTGGTGAAGAAAAACTAAACATGGAGAGGATAGCTAGAGCACAAACCAGGGGTTGAAGGCTAGGCATTGTGGCAGACGTCGGGCCAACAGTATGAAGTGGGAGAGGATATGGAAAGGGTTGTGGCAGTCCTAGCATTATGTATGGCCTGGAAACAATGGTTTGTGGTCTAGGAAGGAGTTGGACAGATAGATTAGGAAGTAACACAGACAAAGCAGGCAGAATAGCATTAGGAGCCAATAGTAGGTATGTGGCAGTGGAGCGATTAGAGGAGACAGGGATGGAGCACGTTCAGAGAGAGGATAGCAAAGGCAGGGACTGAGGTCCAGAGATAGACTGCAACGAATGGATGGACAGCAAATGGGGCAAGCAGGTTTGGGGACTGGAATATGTATGGAAGTGGATGGGGGGTGGGGCGGGTGTTTGGTGGGGGGGGCGGATGAAAGGACTCAGTAAAAGTGGAAATGGACAGGCTGAACTGGGAATGTTTGTGACAGGATGATGAGACAGGGAGTATGGCTGTATGCAAAAAGGAAATAAAGAGGAGAGTGAAGAGAAAAGGGAAAGAAGATGGCTTGTGAGGGGAATGGAGTGAGAAATCAACACTGGAATGGTACGGAGAAAGGACCAGCCCCCCCGGTATGAAAGGTTCTATGATGGTGAGCTCTAGGAGGGGGACCTACTCTTCAGAGCCAGGACAAAGTCGCGGAGGTAAATATCGTATGTACAGATGAAGAATGATGGCAGCAAAGGTGTGGAGATGTGTTGTGACAGGAGTGGATGAAACCGCTGGAGCACTGATGCTGGAATGTGCAAAAACGGTATGGTATGCTAGGAACACAGATGTTGGAGGTAGTGGTAGGATGAGGTCGGAGTGGAAGAATGCGGAGATGAGAAGACAGGAGAGTGGAGATGGAGTACCTGCTGGGGTTGTGTGCTGAGTGGAGGAGTGACAGTGTGTGATTGAGTGTGAAAGAATTCTTGGAGAACTCTTGGAGAGCACGTAGGAGAGAGCATGAGAGGCAGGGGGCCCTCAGTGATGGGGGACCCGTATGAATGTGATGCAGAGAGAGGAAGGAGGGGAAAAAAGAAATCCTAGTTTGCTCCCCTTTTGCCTTCTCTCCCAACAGATACGTGTGTGGGAGAACGCCGCGACCAAAGGCTTCACTGACAGCATATGCTGGGTTGGACTCCAAATCAAGATCAAGATCAAAGTCAAGATCAAGGGTTGAGTAGCTCATTGTGGCGGCTGTCTGGCCTCCACACACACACCCTGAACTAGCACAGCGGCGGTGGAGTGTCCCGTGAGTATTGGGTAGCTGTGTGGTGTGTGTGATGGGGTAACAAGGAGGAAGCGTCGTGGTGGTGGTGGTGTGTGTGTGTGTGGTGGTTGCAGTGGGTAGCGGGGCGTGGGGCGGCGGAGGACATGTGTGTGGTGGTGGCGTGGTAGCGGGGCGGGGAGGAGGACATGTGTGTGGTGGTGGCGTGGGTTAGTGGGGAGGGAGGACATGTGTGTGGTGGTGGCGCGGTGGGTAGTGGGCGGGGAGGGGAGGACATGTGTGTGGTGGTGGCGTTGGGTAGTGGGGCGGGGCGGGGAGGACATGTGTGTGGTGTGGCGTGGGTA
Organism: Chionoecetes opilio; assembly: GCA_016584305.1. Taxonomy (NCBI): domain Eukaryota; kingdom Metazoa; phylum Arthropoda; class Malacostraca; order Decapoda; family Majidae; genus Chionoecetes; species Chionoecetes opilio. The sequence continues at coordinate 479,904 of JACEEZ010004721.1, read as the reverse complement.
GTGGGGCGGGAGGTGAGGACATGTGTGTGGTGGTGGCGTGGGTAGTGGGTCGGGGAGGGGAGGGAAATGTTGTGGTGGTGGCGGGGAGTGGGGCGGGGCGGGGAGGGAATGTGTGTGGTGGTGGCCGTGGTAGTGGGGCGGGTAGGGGAGGACATGTGTGTGGTGGTGGCGTAGGGTAGCGGGGCGGGGCGGGGAGGCATGTGTGTGGTGTGCGGTGGTAGAGGGGGCGGGGGGCGGGAGGGCATAGTTGGTGGTGGCGTGGGTTAGTGGGGCGGGGCGGGGAGGACATACGTTGTGTGGTGTGGCGGGGTAGCGGGGCGGGGGCGGGGAGGACATGTGTGTGGTGGTGGCCGTGGGTAGCGGGGGCGGGAGGGGAGGGTACATGTGTTGTGGTGGTGGCGTGGGAGCGGGGAGGGGAGGACATGTGTGTGGTGGGTGGCGTGTTTTTAAGCGGGGGGTTGAGGAATGTGTGTGGGTTGCGTGGGGAGTGGGTGCGGGGAGGGGAGGACATGTGTGTGGTGGTGGCGTGGGTAGCGGGGCGGGGCGGGGAGGGCATGTGTGTGGTGGTGGCAGTGGGTAGCGGGGCGGGGCGGGGAGGGCATGTGTGTGGTGGTGGCCGTGGGTAGTGGGGCGGGGGCGGGGGAGGACATGTGTGTGGTGGTGGCGTGGGTAGTGGGGCGGGGGGGGAGGATTGTGTGTGGTGGTGGCGTGGGTAGTGGGGCAGGGGGGGAGGGGGGGGAAAAAAACATGTGTGTGTGTGGGTAGTGGGGCGGGGCGGGAGGGACATGTGTGTGGTGGTGGCTGTGGGTAGAGGGGAGGGGAGGGCATGTGTGTGGTGGTGGCGGTGTAGTGGGGCGGGGAGGGAGGACATGTTGTGTGGTGGTGGCGTGGGTAGCGGGGCGGGCGGGGGAGGGCATGTGTGTGGGTGGCGGTGGGTAGGGGGCGGGGCGGGGAGGACATGTGTGTGGTGGTGGCGTGGGTAGCGGGCGGGGAGGGAGGACATGTGTGTGGTGGTGGGCCGTGGGTAGCGGGGCGGGGGAGGGGGGACCATTGTGTGTGGTGGTGGCTGTGGGTAGCGGGGCGGGAGGGGAGGACATGTGTGTGGTGGTGGCGTGGGTAGCGGGGCGGGGAGGGCATGTGGTGGTGGTGGCGTGGGTAGTGGGGCGGGGGGGGGAGACATGGTGTGGGGGGCGTGGGTAGCGGGGCGGGGAGGGGAGGACATGTGTGTGGGGTGGTGGCGTGGGTAGTGGGGCGGGGAGGGGAGGACATGTGTGGTGGTGGGTGGCGTGGGTAGTGGGGCGGGAGGGGAGGACTGGTGTGGTGGTGGCGTGGGTAGCGGGGCAGGGCGGAGGGCCCAGTGTGTGGTGGTGGCGTGGGTAGTGGGGCGGGGCGGGGAGGGACATTTGTGTGGTGGTGCGTGGGTTAGCGTGGGCGGGAGGGAGGACATGTGTGTGGGGTGGCGGTGGGTAGTAGCGGGGCGGGGAGGGGAGGGGACATGTGTGTGGTGGGTGGCTGTGGGGTAGCGGGTAGGGGTAGCGGCATGTGTGTGGTGGGTGGCGTGGGTAGTGGGGCGGGGAGGACATGTGTGTGGTGGTGGCGTGGGGTAGGCGGGGAGGGGAGGACATGTGTGTGGTGCGGTGGCGTGGGTAGTGGGGCGGGGAGTGGAGGACATGTGTGTGGTTGGTGGCGTGGGTAGCTGGGGCGGGGAAGGGCATGTGTTTGGTGGTGGCGTGGGTAGCGGGGAGGGGGGAGGGCAGTGTGTGGTGGTGGAGTGGGTAGCGGGGCGGGGAGGAATGTGTGTGGTGGTGCGGGGTAGCGGGGCGGGGCGGGGGAGGGCATGTGTTTGGTTGGTGGCGTTGGGTAGTGGGGCGGGGCGGGGAGGCATGTGTGTGGTGTGGCCGGGGTAGCGGGGCGGGGAGGACCATGGGTGTGGGTGGTGGCGTGGGGGTAGCGGGGGCGGGGAGGGGCATGTGTGTGGTTGGTGGCGTGGGTAGTGGGGCGGGGGGGGCATGTGTGTGGTGGTTGGCGTGGGTTAGTGGGGCGGGATCGGGGAGGTGCATGTGTGTGGTGGTGGCGCGTGGTTAGTGGGCGGTCGGGAGGCATGTGTGTGGTGGTGGCCGTTCGTGGGTCCTTAGCGGGCGCGGGGAGGACAGTGGGTGGTTGGTGGCAGTGGGTAGCGGGGCGGGGCGGGGAGGAATGTATTGTGTGGTGGTGGCGTGGGTAGTAGGCAGGGAGGGGAGGGCATGTGTGTGTTGGTGGCCCTGTGGGTAGCGGGGCGGGGAGGACATGTGTTTGGTGGTGGCCCGGGGTAGCGGGGCGGGCGGGGAGGGACATGTGTTGGTGGTGGCGTGGGTAGCGGGGGGGCGGGGCGGGAGGGACATGTGTGTGCGTTTGTGCGTGGGGAGCGGGGCTGGGAGGACATGTGTGTGGTGTGGCGTGGGTAGCGGGGCGGGGCGGGGAGGACTGTGTGTGGTGGGTGGACAGTGGGTAGTGGGGCGGGGCGGGGAGGGCATGTGTGTGGTGGGTGGCGTGGGTAGCGGGGCGGGGAGGGCATGTGTGTGGGTGGTGGCGTGGGTAGCGGGGCGGGTCGTAGGGAGGGCATGTGTTGGTGGTGGCGTGGTAGTGGGGCGGGGCTGGGGCGGGAGGGCATGTGTGTGGTGGTGGCGTGAGGAGCGGGGCGGGGGAGAACGTGTGTGGTGGTGGCGTGGGTAGGGGGGGGGAGGACATGTGTGTGGGGTTGGCGTGGGAGGGGGCGGGGAGGGGCATGTGTGTGGTGGTGGCGTGGTAGTGGGGCGCGGGCGGGGAGGGCATGTGTGTGGTGGTGGCGTGCGGTAGCGGGGAGGGGAGGACAGGTGTGTGGTGCGGTGGCCGTGGGTAGTGGGGCGGGGAGGGCATGTGTGTGGTGGTGGCGTGGGTTAGCGGGGAGGGGAGGACATGTGGGTGGTGGTGGCGTGGGTAGCGGGGGCGGGGAGGACATGTGTGTGTGTGGCGTGGGTAGTGGGGCGGGGGGGGAGGGGCATGTGTGTGGTGGTGGCTGTGGGTAGCGGGGCGGGGAGGACATGTGTGTGGTGGCTGGCGTGGGTAGCTGGGAGGGGAGGACATGTGGGTAGTGGGGGGGGCGGGGAGGGCATGTGTGTGGTGGTGGCGTGGGTAGCGGGGAGGGAGGACATGTGTGTGGTTGTATGGCGTGGGTAGTGGGGCGGGGGGGGAGGGATAGGTGTGGTGGTGGCGGGGTAGCGGGGAGGGGAGGGGACATGTGTGTGGTGGTTGGCGTGGGTAGTGGGCGGGGCGGGGCGGGGAGGGCACTGTTTGTGGTGGTGGCATGGGTAGCGGGGCTGGGGAGGACATTGTGTGTGGTGGTGGCGTTGTGAGTAGCGGGGAGGGCATGTGTGTGGTTGGGTAGCGGGGCCGGGGCGGGAGGGCATGTGTTGGTGGTGGCGTGGGTAGCTGGGCGGGGCGGGGAGGGCATGTGTGGTGGTGGTGGCCGGGATAGCGGGGCCGGGGAGGGCATGTGTGCTGGTGGTGGCGTGGGTAGAGGGCGGGGAGGGCATGTGTGTGGTGGTGGCTCGTGGGTAGCGGGGCGGGGCGGGAGGGCATTTGTGTGTGTGTGAGCAGCGGGGCGAGGCGGGGAGGGCATGTGTGTCGGTGGTGGGCCGTGTTGGTAGCGGGGCGGTGGGCGTGGAGGGGCATGTGTGTGGTGGTGGCGGGTAGCAGGCGCGGGGAGGGACATGTGTGTGGTGGTGGCCGGGGGTAGCGGGGGCGGGGTGGCATGTGTGTGGGGTGGCGTGGGTAGCGGGCGGGCGAGGACGTGTGTGGTGGTGGCGTGGGTAGCGGGGCGGGGGCGGGGAGGAGTGTGTGGTGGTGGCGTTGGGTAGCGGGGGAGGCGGGGAGGGGATGAGGGGCAATGTGTGTGTTGGTGGCTAGTGGGTAGCGGGGCGGGGCGGGAGGACATGTGTGTGGTGGTGGCAGTTCGGGTTCAGCGGGGCTGGGACGGGGGATGGATGCTGTGTTGTGGGTGGCGTGGGTAGCGGGGCGGGGAGGGCATGTGTGTTACTGTGTGTGGGTGGTGGCGGGGTAGCAGGGCGGGGCGGGGAGGGCATGTGTGTCGTGTGGTGGCTGTGGGTAGCTGGCGGGGAGGGTGTGTGTGTGTGTGTGGTGTCGCTTCCCAGGCTTTTATGGAAACTGTCGCTGAAGTGGCCACCCGAGGGTTAGGATAGCTTCTGGGCTCTTCTTCCACCACTACTCCCAGTGTGTGTGCCTGACCTAAAGAATGCGAACGCGCAGTTCTCGTCCCACTATAATACAGCGTCTACCCAGTACCGCCGCGGGCCACGAGTTGGTCCATAGAAGGCTTAATCTCGGGCACGCAGACTCGAACCTAGGCTCAGCGCATCAAGGTATAACCTGGGTACGTCTCTGCTGTGGTATTCAGCAGGAGACCACTTACGCGAAACACGAAAATATTCCATTACCAGATCAAACTATGCTGTCTCAATATTTCAGGGAGAATATTACGCTTGAAAGGCTATATGGCGGCAATGTATATCGTCACCCTATAATTATGAATAACATACTCTATTGTCAATAATATGCCATAAATAAGGTATTTATGGTAAACCTCACCTTATTTCCCATTAAATAAGGTCTATACATCGGGAAAAAACCAAAAAAAAACAACAAGGGGGGAAATAAACACTAAACAAGGCCGCCCAGCTGTTCCTGAACGCTGATTGGATGAGAGATGTATGGGAGAGATGCCAGGCCTATGATTGGCTCTGAGGAAGGCTGGTCTCGCGGCCATGGTTACGAGGTGCCAATTACGCATTTTAAAAACGAAGAATAACTGAATTCGTGCCTGCACCGCTATAAAGATTACATAGAGTTATTGGAAAACTCAGTTTCTTTTATGAACTTTTCATAAAATAGGCTCAGAGTTTAAGGCCTTCGTAAAGAAAATACGACTCAATCCGTTAGGAAACCCGTAACAATGTTACATAATACCAATATTGTGATCATTCTTTTTTTTACACTAAATATAGGTTTTTTAGGTGTTTTAATATATTTCGATATTTCACATCGTTTTATGTATTAATCACGCGCCTGGTGGCTGTATTGTGTTTTTGGTCTGAGAGGTTTTTGTTTACAATTTATCGTCACCCTTGTTATTCCTTCCTAAAATGAGCGTGAGGTTATTTGGGTGTGTTTAGCTAGCCTTACAGGCGCAGGGTGTTTGTGTTGTGTTTATGGGACGTGTTTTTCACGTGTTTACTAAAGAATACGTCTGACTCAGTGGTGTGGAAGGGTCAATTATCGAAAAAACAAAAACATGTTTGCTCCCTGCTTTCAACACTAAACGAGGATCTGTTACTGTTTACCAAGATACACACATCATATACTATTTGCCCATATTTTTTCACGAATTATAAGGGCTTTGTTAAAAGTCGATTTTTGTTGTGGTGCAATTTTGAGGTTTTTCTGCCTCTTTTAAAATACGATATTTCATGTGTTTTAGGCTTATGTGTCCTATTTATCAATTATTTACTTTAACCGTAGTGTTGATTTATTCATTATTTGATGTTTATGGATTAATGAAGGGAATAGTTGTAGCCTTCGGTGGATGTCAAGATTCAAGAGGAGCTTGATTCAAGTCTCTTGATGATGTCACAACGGGCCATATTGGCTATTTAGCCTGTCTTCTACATTTATACCTCAATTTACAGCTTCCCGTGAAATTCAAGGCTATTTAAGGGGTAAGAACGGTTGTGGGGCTGTATTTGCATGATAGTACCATTTTGGACAAAGAATGTATGCACGATAAATAGGTAATAACTGGGTATTTCTGGCTCACTATCTATTTCTCTTATTTTCTTCTGCTTGTTTACCTCAAATTTACGGGTCCTTGCAATATTCAAGGATAATGTAAGGGGTAAGATAGGGGTGTGGTGCTGTATTCATGATATAATACCCAAGCAAAGGCAAGATATGCACGCTAAAATGGGTAAAAATGGGTATTTCTGGGCTTCACTTATCTTCGGCTGTTTACCTCAATTTAGGGTCCCTTGCAATAATTCAGGCTATGTAAGGGGTAAGAAAGGGGTGTGGGGCTGTATTGCATTGATAAAACACCCAAGCAGAGGAAATATATGCAAATATTATACATAAATGGGGTATCTCTGGGTTCCCAAAAACTTTGCTATTATAAAAACAAGCCTTATTTATATTCTAATGATTTTGATGTGTTTGGTCCTCACTAATGACTTCTTGGTCTAAATCACCATGTTTTTCCTAAGGGGCGAGGATAGTGCAAAAAACAAGGGGGGTATGGGATGAGTATGGAAGTATTATTCATATTGTACCATATAAACTATGGTAGAATGAAAAAAGTAGTAGACTACGTACCGTAGATAACACTTCAGTCGCCCACCTGCCCTAATGTCGCCAGACGCCAAATATATTAAGAATTATAGCATCAATACTGATTTGTATGTGCCACTTGAGATGATACACAGTAGTTTATATCATGACTACCCTGTTTCAAGTGTTTTTTTATGCTTTGGTATCTGCAATATATACGGTTTCAATTTCACTACTTTTTTGTTTTTTTTTCACGCGGCGAAGATGGCGGAAGGACACTCAGAACATAAGCCACTAGCTGGTGATCTAGTGTAGGTCGCCACTCTGGGTGATATTTTGTAATTTGTCAGCTTATAGCCATAGTATGACACAGATGAAGACACAAAAGACACCAGACTCTCCAGATAGCCCCTTCTAATTTCCTGAAAGTAATGGGGTAGGAAATCGTAAGTTTAACGCCAACCACACGTCTGACATTCAAAAAAAAAACATTGTCCTACGACTTTAGTGTTGTCTACAGTAGCATAAGAGCAGGGGTAGTATGCAAGTATGCTGGAACCAGTTAGTTAGGTAATTGGAGTTAGGATGGTAATGCTATGTAAGTTATGGGTGAACATAATTCCTCTCAGTAGGTTTGGAAGCACTTTGGGAAACTTCCAGATGAACACCGAACTTTGTAGTGGACGAAACTATTTTGTTCTGAAGTTAAATTTTTGAGGTGTTTTGAATTAATATGGCTAAACCGTTTCTGTCGCAAATCGACAATTTGTATTTTTTTATCCCAACAAAAAATTCCAAAAAAAATAACCTAACCTAACCTTTACCTAAACTAGAAAAGAAAAAAATTCCACAGAAATGGTTAGCAAATAGTGTAAAACCAACCAAAAACGTCACCAGAAAAAAATTGTTTCGTTCCACCAAAGTAGACAATTTCGGTGTCATCTGAAATAGTAGCCCGCTTTATAAGAAGGTGAAAAGGGCTTAAACTCTGCTTAGTAGGAAATGGTTTGAATGGTAATGATGATAATATAGGGAAACCCTTGGATACGCAATATAAGTGATAGCTGACTGGCTTAGTTTGGCACTATATGTGTGATTGGAATTTGTTTGTTGATTTTAGGAAATATGGGAGAAACTGGGTCACCAAATAGGGTGGTGAATTATTGAAATGGAATCAGTCGTTCAGGTGTCAATGCGAGTCTATAGGGTGGTATTTAAAAGGAGTCTGGATAAATTACATGATAGGAAGAGAGGTGGATGTAGTAGAGTTAAGTAACAAACTACTTCGTGTAGGTCTTCACGGCCTCTTATAGCTTTCCTATTTTTTATATTTCTTATGCGTGTTGCTGACACCAGTTTTTCTCCCAGTGCGATGGCTTCCATGAAGAAGGCAAAGAGGAAGTCGAAGCCGCCCGCCAGCTTGACGAGTTCCTCTGTGAAGATGTCAAGGAGAAAGGGAATAATTATAATAGGTTCTCTCAATGCATTTCTTACATGATTAATAGTTGCTTCTATCAGAGGAAAGTTTCTTCTTTCTTTCGTTTAAGGTCTTACTTAATGGGCATTTAATTTAGTCTCTTAGAGTGCTGAAAACATAAAACTAAATATACTACGCTTGTACTTATCCACTGATTTCAGGGTTTCAGACCAATGAGTCCGCGAGGAGCGGGAAGAACACCAAAAATCACCGAGAAGCTTGAAGCGATACATGGAATGACCAAGGTAAGGGCCATTCCTCTCCCTTCCTCCCCTTCCTTCCCTGCCCTTCTCTTCCCTCCCATTCCTCTTCCTTGTTCCTTTATTCCCCTTCCCCTCTCCCTTCTCCCTTTTCCCATTCCCCCTCCCCTCCCCTCCCCCTTCCCCCCTCCCTTCCCCTCCCCTTCCCCTCCCCTCCCCTCCACTTTCCCCTTCCCCTTCCCTTACTGCATCCACATACCCTTCCCTTCCCTCCCCTTCCTTCCCTCCCCTTCCTTCCCTTCCATTTCCTTTCCCTTCAGCTGCCCTCACTTGTACCCAACTTCCCATCATCCAACTCTATACAAAAAAATAAAATATATATATATATTAGGGTGTCCCAAGATCATAGAGGGAAAAAATGAAACATGTTTTTTTCCACTTGCTGTGTTTACTTTTGTTTACACATGCATAAGAAGAGTCCTGTGAAATTCGGAGAATATTAGGGGTCGCCGACAAAATGAACAATTTTCTGAATAACCTTCAAAAACAAAAAAAACTCAAAACATCCAACATTTTAGAAAGAAAACTTATTAAGGAAACCCAAAAACAGACAGTTTTCATTGTTTCCATTCAGAAAGGCCTTCTTTTGAAGGTCCTCCTCTTTCCCGCCCACAAGTTTCCGATGGTGGTGGACTAACTGGAGGAGATACTTCTCCTGTGCATCCGACTTCGATGGACCCCAGGTAGCGGCTGCTTGGATAGGGCGATGCCCCGCTCCGCGGCATCGTTGACACCACTCGGAGGCCAAGTGCCCCGTTTTCCGAGGCGTCCTTGAATCGGTCGTCTCCTCCACAATGCCGGGTCCTTTGCCAGGAAGCCCCCATCCGCGTCGAGTTTATGAAAAGAAGGACCGGTCTTCGAAGTGACGAAGGACGAGAGGGGGAAGACATCGTATTTTTTTTTTCCTCAAAACGGCTTGAGTTCCTTTCTTCGAAGCGGGCTTGTCCATGCCTTGACCATATTGCTTCTTCTCATCCAACATCAATCCTTGAGTCGAAGAAGGCCAGTCCCGCGTTTCCTCGGAAAAAGTACCACAGGTGGCGTCGCAGGGCTTGTTTCTGCTGCCTTGGCAACGGTTTGTCAGGGTATGTCTTGAGGATCTTGAGAAGAGCACGTCGTTCACCGGAGCTTTCACAGAGATGGTGCCTCATGACATCGCTTGCAGTACACCAGAGCAACGAAGAGGGACACCGTTTCACTCGGCCTCTCCGACCATCAGAGACAGCTGGGATTTCAGCCATCTGAAGCTTGAGGCAGTAGATGGCCTTGGCCATCCACGGGCGATGGAGGAGCTCCAGGACGGCGGAATGGTTTGGCTTGGACCTTCACCACCCTGAGGAACAAGGTAGAGAGACGGAGAAGTTCTTCATAGTCCTCCTGGAGGTTCTTCGACAATCAGAGGCCTCCTTCAGGAAGGCTAAGCTCATCCTTCAGCTTGCTGGCAGTGTCCATTGTGCGCGAAGAACTCTACGAGGGCCTCCGATGTTTCCACCGTCTCTCTGCGAGGAATCACGAAGGACCAATCGATCACGGAGTCGTTTGAAGATTCCAATGTCAGGACCAGAGGAAGAGCAAGGCTGCTTTGAAGACATCCTTGAGGTCACTCGTGGACATGAAGCGGCAGGCCAACCAAAGCAATCTCGTCCGTCGTTCTTGCTCAATCCGAATGCAAAGCACTTGCACCCCCATTTTGCCAGTGTCGAAGCTGTGGTTGTCGAAACAGAAGGCGATGATCTGTCCCTGGACGCCCGCTTCGTCACCTCCTCAAGACCACTGCAGCACTTCTGCCAGTCGAATCCGAGTTGCCGGGGCCCCAAGAAGGAACACGGGCGTCATCGCCCCCTGTGAGGAGGACGGGCGATGGGTCCTCCGTATCGCCAGAGGAGGGACGGGAGGACGTTTTCCATCCCAATGCAGGGACCAACCTCTCAGGTATCTCAGGTTCCGGCAGTCCACGATCTTCTCGGCGGTTGATCTTCCCCGCAATTCGTGCCGATGGGACAGTGCTCTTTCGAGACGCCATACCCCAATGTCATTCAAAGAACTTGAGCGGTAGCTGCGAAATTGACGTGCTTGCCGCCACCGGGACAACTTCTCTCGATCCCAAGTTGAAATGAGGTTAGATCCTCACGGAGATCGATGGCGACTGTGAGTATTCCTCTGGCCTTCGGATCCACGAAGCCGGTGTGACGTAGTCGACACAGGACTGCTGCTGCTGCACTGCTTGGCTTGGATTAGCCCTTTCAGTCAGCCTGGCAATGTCGCTGTCTTCACGTTCCTGGAGCCGCTTGAGTCGCGTTCCATGCGCTCGACCTGCTTCTCACCTTTCTTCGCTGTTCACGAGGTCAATGCCGCCATGGATGTATTTCTCTCTGTCTTCTCTCTGACTAGTAGAACTCCTTGTCCTGTCATTCACTTCTGCCGGTGGAGAGAGGAGGCGTGTGCGAGGTCGAAGATTTCTTGGAGGTTCTCCTTTGAAAATCTCATCCATACGATGTTTCGGCCTGTCTTGTTCTTGATCTTCTTGAGGTCATTGTACGCCGTTACCAGCTTGACAGCTTGTTGCCGGAGTGTATTACTGTAGTGTACGGAATCCCGGGCGCGCGACAGAAGGGAGGAACTCCTCCCCCACCGCCTTCCTGCTCCCGCTCGCCGTCTTCCCCATTCTCCCGGGGTTGGTAGTAGCGGAGGAGGAGACTGCTCCTTCGATGGTAGCCGGGCTCCGGTGATTCAATCGATTGGAGCCTTGTTGATCAGCAAAGATACTAGCGGTATTGTTGCTATGTTGGATAACCTGTGAGGGAGAAAAAAAGTGGAAATTTCTAGAAAATCCGAAATTGAGTCACGTCACTTCAAATGTTCACTTGTCGGGACCCCTAAATATTACTCAATTCGCCCAAAATTTCACGAACACAATACGTTTTACGATGAGAGGAACTGAATAAACACACCAGCATGCAACATTTTCACAACTTTTGCATTTTGGACACCCCTAATAATATAATACGTAAAGATATGTTTTGATGCTAAGGAATGCATTAAAAACAGTTTTGATGTTAGATAAGAGAATATTTTGGTTATTGTTTATCTCTTAAAGACCAGAAATGTTTTGGAATCACCTCACATTTTTATTCGATTATTTGTAAAGAGGATTAGAATGTCTGAGTTACATGTATCAAACAGTAAGTGAAGGTCCCCTATGTAATCTAGATTAAAAGAAAATATGCCTTGCAACCCTATACATAAGAAATAGGAAAATAAGGAAGCTACAAGAGGCACGCGAGGAGTACCAACACGAGGTAGTTCTATTTTGATCCACTGCTATTCGTACTAATATTGTTATAAAGAAGGGCGAGCTTAGACACTCAGGGTAAAGGGTAAGTTTGGGGCAAGGCTTGCAAACGATTTTAAGGAACAAAAACGAAAAAGAAACGAACTAAATTATGCCTCGGAACAAAAACCGGAAACAAAACGTTATCATATTTACTGTTCCGGAGCAAAAAACGCTATTTGAAATCCCTAAGTAACGGTTAATAAGTTATTTTTCGTTCCCTCGCATATTTGGTCACTAATCCATTTCACTTGCAGTAGCCAATGATTTAAGTAAATAGATCTGAGATTAGAATACATACATTAATTAAGTCTAAGTGTATTTGTTCACTTGGCAATTGACGATGTGGTTGTTTTTTTTTATTTCTCAAATAGTATCCTATGCCCACCACTTTCATTTAATTTGTGAAGAATACTTTTTTACCCTTATAGAATTATGAATTTATGTCATTCGTGATATGCTCACGTTCCCTTATTTTATTTACACCTTCAATAGTTGCAATCGTGTAAAACTAATATACTGCAGTTTAGTTTAAGAAATATGCTTAGCTTAATATCCGGATTCAAAAGGGATAATATCGTGAGTAGGTGCTTAAATTTTTTACTGTGTTCATAGCTAATTAATGCTTGGTGCGCCGGAAATTTTGTGGGAGTGTCTAAGTTTCGAGTACTGGAGTCAAATGTAGTCATTGACTTCAGTGATTAGGGTTATTTAATTAGTTGGGTGGTGATATACGAATTAGTATAGTTTTAACAATACAATATTAATAAAATAATTAGTGATTCATGTCTTTAGACGACTGAGATTTGCATACTCCGTACACTACGCTTCCGTATTGTATATGTAAATGTATGTTGCCGTATTTAAGTCGTATAATAATATCGTCTTACGACATCTAAGGGTTTGATTTTGTTGGATATGGGCACCATGAAAGGATGGCTTGATTACCATCTAAAAAAAAGGTAGTCATGTGTATACCACATTATTATTTATTAGGGCTAAGAGCATAAAGGTTGAGAAATAACGTTCTACCGGTTTAATTTTGTTTACCGGTTCCTAGGAATTATGTTTGGAGGAGGAACGAAAAACGAAACGTTAATAATTCTGTTTTGATCGGAATACGAAAGTTGAGAAATTATTTCGTTTTCAAGCCATGGTTGGGGTATACGCTATGCTGCGCGCGTGGCCATCGGTGCTTAATCTCGTTCATCTACCCCTTAGAGCGTGGTGGGTGAGGAACCGTACCCGTAATACTCAATTTCCAATTCCAAGTCAGATTTCAAGAGGCAAGTCTGGTTGTGCCTTGCCCTGAGACACTAACATAAACGTTGCACATTTCCTCATGGAAAAAAACAGTTTGTAAGCGAACTTGAAGAAGAAAAATTTCATGACTTTACTTAAACTGTAAAATATAGAAATAAAAAAGAGACAATAAGAACCAACAATGCTACGGCAACAATCAAGATCAATAACAAATCAGAAAACATAAAGACAGTGACTATACGGGGTTTTTTTAAGGAGGCGGCAAATCCTGAACCCCTGCTGCTTACTGACTGATATTATTATGCCAGGAGAAGAATGATACGGTCTTCAAATTTCAGTTGTATTTATCTAGTTAACCATATTATCAGTAAATATAGGCATATTTAAGCATGGGAACGTGTGATAGAAGGAATTTCACCTCGTTGAAGGGAAATAGACTATACGCTTCATCAGCAAGCCAGATGAGAATAACACCAACAGTGCGAGAGGAAGGCACTATTTTGGTAAGTCTCCAGAGGCCTTTGAGCACTAGTAGCATAATATTTCTTCGATAAGCAATGTCATTAAGCCTATCGCTTATAACATGTCGTAAGATTTACCGGGAAAAAAAAAAACGTATCTTTGAAGTAAACCCGGCACATTCGGTTTTTTCTACCATTTATCCGCAAAAAATAGTGAACGTACCGAGGGTAAATCTTTGACCTACTTAACCTTAAGGCCAGCAGAAAGTAATTTTCATTGTAATTTGGGTGCCATTAGATGATTTTTTAGTGATATAAGCAAGTTTTTAGATAGACCTGTTAGTACCTGTCACTAAACGAATTTGCGTATATTAGTTGTTTTCGTTAATTGGCGGTAGCGGGGAGGGAGGACATGTGTGTGGTGGTGGCGTGGTAGCGGGGGGGCATGCTGTTGGGTGGTAGGGGCGGGGCGGGAGGCTGTGTGTGGTGGTGGTGGCGTGGGTTAGCGGGGCGGGGCGGGGAGGCAGTGTGGGTGGTGCGGTAGGGCGGGCGGGGAGGCATGTGTGGTGGTGGCGTGGTAGCGGGGCGGGGAGGGCATGGTTGTGTGGGGTGGGCGTGGGGTAGCGGGGCGGGGGCGGTGGAGGGCATGTGTGTGTGTGTGGTAGCGGGGCGAGGCGGGGAGGCATGTGTGTGTGTGGCGTGGGTAGCGGGGCGGGCGTGGAGGCATGTGTGTGGTGGTGGCGTGGGTAGCAGGGCGGGGAGGCATGTGTGTGGTGGTGGCGTGGGTAGCGGGGCGGGGAGGGCATGTGTGTGGTGGTGGCGTGGGTAGCGGGGCGGGAGGACGTGTGTGTGGTGGCGTGGGTAGCGGGCGGGCGGGGAGGAGTGTGTGGTGGTGGCGTGGGTAGCGGGGCGAGGCGGGGGGGAGGGCATGTGTGTGTTGGTGGCGTGGGTAGCGGGGCGGGGCGGGGAGGACATGTGTGTGGTGGTGGCGTGGGTAGCGGGGCTGGGCGGGGAGGGCATGTGTGTGGTGGTGGCGTGGGTAGCGGGGCGGGGAGGGCATGTGTGTGTGTGTGGTGGCGTGGGTAGCAGGGCGGGGCGGGGAGGGCATGTGTGTGGTGGTGGCGTGGGTAGCGGGGCGGGGCGGGTGGGTGTGTGTGTGTGTGTGGTGGCTTCCCAGGCTTTATGGAACTGTCGCTGAAGTGCCACCCGAGGGTTAGGATAGCCTCCCAGTGTGTGTGCCTGACCTAAAGAGCGAACGCGCAGTTCTCGTCCACTATAACAGCGTCTACCCCGTACCGCCGCGGGCCACAGTGGTCCATAGAAGCTAATCTCGGGCACGCAGGACTCGAACCTAGGATCAGCGCATCAAGGTATACCCTGGGTACGTCTCTGTGGTATTCAGCAGGAGACACTTAGCGAAAACACGAAAATATTCCATTTACCAGCATCAAACTATGCTGTCATATATTTCAGGGAGAATATTACGCTGAAAGGCTAATATGGCGGCAATGTATTATCGTCCACCCTATAATTATCAATAACCATACTCATATTGTCACTAATATGCCATAAATAAGGTATTTAATGGTAAACCTCACCTTATTTCCCATTAAATAAGGTCTATACATCGGGAATAAACACTAAACAAGGCCGCCCAGCTGGTTCCTGAACGCTGATTGGCTGAGAGATGTAGGGAGAGATGCCAGGCCTCTGATTGGCTCTGAGGAAGGCTGGTCTCGCGGCCATGTTACGAGGTGCCAATTACGCATTTTAAAACGAAGAATAACTTGATTCGTGCACCGATATAAGATTACATAGCGTTATTGAAAACTCCAGTTTCTTTTATGACTTTTCATAAAATAGTCTCAGAGTTTAAGGCCTTCGTAAAAGAAATACGACTCAATCAGTTAGTAAACCCGTACAATGTGTACATAATACCAATATTTTGTTGATCATTCTTTTTTTACACTAAATATAGGTTTTTTATGTGTTTTAATATTTTCGATATTTCCACATCGTTTTATGTATTAATCACGCGCCTGGTGGCTGTATTTTGTTTTTTGGTCTGAGAGGTTTTTTGTTTACAATTTATCGTCACCCTTGTTATTCCTTCTAAATGAGCGGTGAGGTTATTTGTGTGTGATTAGCTATGCCTACAGGCGCAGGGTGTTTGTGTGTGTTTATGGGACGTGTTTTTCACGTGTTTACTAAAGGAATACGTCTGACTCAGTGGTTGAAAGGGTCAAATTATCGAAAAAACAAAACATGTTTTGCTCCCTGCTTTCAACACTAAACGAGGATCTGTTACTGTTTACAGATACAACACTATACTAATTTGCCATATTTTTTTCACGAATTATAAGGGCTTTGTTAAAAGTCGATTTTTGTTGTGGTGAATTTGAGGTTTTTCTGCCATCTTTTAAAATACGATATTTCATTGTTTTTTTAGGCTTATTGTGTCCTATTTATCATTATTTTACTTTAACCGTGTTGATTTATTCATTATTTGATGTTTTTGATTAATGAAGGGAATAGTTGTAGCCTCGAGTTGGATGTCAAGATCAAGAGGAGCTCTGATCAAGTCTCTTGATGATGTCACAACGGCCATATTGGCTATTTATCCTTATTCTTACATTTATACCTCAATTTACAGCTTCCCGTGCAATATTCAAGGCTATTTAAGGGGTAAGAAAGGGTGTGGGGCTGTATTGCATGATATTACCCATTGACAAAGAATGTATGCACGATAAATAGGTAATAACTGGGTATTTCTGGCTTCACTTATCTTATTTCTCTTATTTTCTTCTGCTGTTTACCTCAATTTACGGGTTCTCTTGCAATATTCAAGGCTATGTAAGGGGTAAGATAGGGTGTGGGGCTGTATTGCATGATATAATACCCAAGCAAAGGCAATATATGCACGCTAAATGGGTAAAAATGGGGTATTTCTGGCTTCACTTATCTTCGGCTGTTTACCTCAATTTACGGGTTCCCTTGCAATATTCAAGGCTATGTAAGGGGTAAGAAAGGGTGTGGGGCTGTATTGCATGATAAAACACCCAAGCAGAGGCAATATATGCAATATATAATAAATGGGGTATCTCTGGGTTCAAAACTTTCCGCTATTATAAAAACAAGCCTTTTATTTATATTCTAATAGATTTTGATGTGTTTGTGTCCTCACTAATGACTTCTTGGTCTAAATCACCCTGTTTTTCATAAGGGGGCGAGGCATAGTGCAAAAAACAAGGGGGGCTATGGGAGAGTATGGAAGTATTATTAATATTGTACCATATAAACTATGGTAGAATGAAGTAGTAGACTACGTACCGTAGATAACACTTCAGTCGCCACCTGCCCTAATGTCGCCAGACGCCATATATTAAGAATTATAGCATCACTACTGATTTGTATGTGCCACTGAAGATGATACACAGTAGTTTATATCATGACTACCCTGTTTCAGTGTTGTTTTATGCTTTGTATCTGCAAATATATACGGTTTCAAATTTCACTACTTTTTTTTTTTTTTTTTCACGCGGCGAAGATGGCGGAAGGACACTCAGAACATAAGCACTAGCTGGTGATCTTAGTGTAGGTCGCCACTCTGGTGATATTTTTGTAATTTGTTCATTTATAGCCATAGTATGACACAGATGAAGACACAAAATGACACAGACTCTCCAGATAGCCCCTTCTAACTTTCCTGAAATAATGGGTGTAGAAATGTAAGTATTAACGCCACCACACGTCTGTACATCAAAAAAAACATTGTCCTGACGACTTTAGTGTTGTCTACAGTAGCCATAAGAGCCAGGTGGTAGTATGCAAGTATGCTTGGAACCAGTTAGTTAGGTAATGGAGTTAGGATGGTAATGCTATGTAAGATTCTGGGTGACAAATTCCTCTCAGTAGGTTTGGAAGCACTTTGGGTAAACTTCCAGATGAACACCGAACTTCCTGTAGTGGACGAAACTATTTTTTTCTGGTAAATTTTGATGTGTTTTGAATTAATCTGCTAACCGTTTCTGTCGCAAATCACATTTTGTATTTTTTTTTTATCCCAACAAAAATGCCAAAAAAAATAACCTAACCTAACCTTTACCTAACTAGAAAAGAAAAAAATTTCCACAGAAATGGTTAGCAAATTAGTTTAAAACAACAAAACTCACCAGAAAAAAATTGTTTCGTCCACCAAAGTGAATTCGGTGTTCATCTGAAATAGTAGCCCGCTTTATAAGAAGGTGAAAAGGGCTTACCTCTGCTTAGTTAGGAAATGGTTTGAATGGTAATGATGATATAGGGAACCCTTGGATACGCAATATAAGTGATAGCTGACTGGCTTAGTTTGGCACTAATGTTTGATTGAATTTGTTTGATTTTAGGAAATATGGAGAAACTGGTTCACAAATAGGGTGGTGAATGATTGGAATGGACTCAGTCGTCAGGTGGTCAATGCGGAGTCTATAGGGGTCTTTAAAAGGAGTCTGGATAAATTCATGGATAGGGAAGAGAGGTGGATGTGGGTAGAGTTAAGTAACAAAACTCCCTTCGTGTAGGTCTCACGGCCTTTTATAGCTTCCTTATTTTTTATATTCTTATGCTTGTTGCTGACACATAGTTTTTCCCTTTCCCAGGTGCGATGGCTCCCATGAAGAAGGCAAAGAGGAAGTCGAAGCCGCCCGCCAGGCTTGACGAGTTCCTCTGTGAAGATGCCCAAGGAGAAAGGTGAATAATTATAATAGTTCTCTCAATCCCATTTCTTACATGATTAATATGTTTGCTTCTACTCAGATGAAAGTTTCTTTTCTTCTGTTTAATGTCTTACTTAGGGGGAATTTTATTAGTCTCTTAGAGTTCTGAAAACATAAAACTAACTATACTACGTGTACTTATCCACTGATTTCATGGGTTTCAGACAATGAGCCGCGCAGGAGCGGAAAGAACACCAAAAAATTCACCGAGAAGTTGAACGCTACATGGATGACCAAGGTAAGGCCATTCCTCTCCCTTCCTCCCCTTCCCTTTCCCCTTTCTTTTTTCCCTCCCTCCTCTTCCTCTTCCCTTCCCCTTTCCCCCTTTTCCCCTTCCCCCCCCCTCCCCTCCCCCTCCCCCCCCTTTCCCCTCCCCCCTTCCCCTCCCCTTCCCTTCCTTCCCCTTCCTTCCCTTCCACATTTCCCTTCCTCCCTCCCTTCCCCCCCTTCCTTCCCTTCCATTTCCTTCCCTTCAGCTGCCCTCACTTGAAACCCAAACTCCCATCATCCACTCTATACAAAAAATAAAATAATTATATATTAGGGTGTCCCAAGATCATAGAGGGAAAAAATGAAACATTTTTTTTTTCACTGCTCGTGTTTTACTTTTGTTTACACATGCAAAAGAAGAGTTCCTGTGAAATTCGGAGAATATTTGGGGGTCGCGACAAAATGAACAATTTTCTAATAACCTTCAAAAACAAAAAAAAAAACTCAAAACATCCCACTTTTTTTAGAAAGAAACTTATAAGGGAAACCAAAACAGACGTTTCATTGTTTCCATTCAGAAGCCTTTTTTTGAAGGTCCTCCTTTTTTCCCGCCCCACAAGTTTCCGATGGTGGTGGACTAACTGGAGGAGATACTTCTCCTGTGCACCCCGACTTCGTGGACCCCGGGTTTAGCGCTGGACTAGGGCGATGCCCCGCTCCGCGGCATCGTGACCACTCGGAGGCCAAGTGGCCCGTTTCCGAGCTCCTTGAATCGGTCGTCCTCCTCCCACAATGCCGGGTCCTTTGCCAGGAAGCCCTCATCCGCGTCGAGTTTCTGAAGAAGGACCGTGTCTTCGAAGTGACGAAGGACGAGAGGGGGGAAAGGGACATCGTCATTTTTTTTCCCCTCCAATCGCTTGAGTTCCTTCTTGGGAAGCGGGCTTGTCCATCCCTTGACCATCTGCTTCTTCTCCTCCACATCAATCCTTGAGTCGAAGAAGGCCAGTCCCGCTTTTTCCTCGGAAACGTACCACAGGTGGCGTCGCAGGCTTGTTCTGCTGCCTTGGCAAGGGTTTTGGGTTTAGGGTATGTCTTGAGGATCTTGAGGAAGAGCACGTTCGTTCAACGGAGCTTTCACAGAGATCGGTCCCTCATGCCATTGCTTGCAGTACACCAGAGCAACGAAGAGGGACACTCGTTCACTCCGGCCTTCTCTCGACCATCAGCGACAGCTGGGATTTCAGCATCTGAAGCTTGAGGCAGTAGATGGCCTTGGCCATCCACCGGGCTTGATGGAGAGCTCCAGGACGGCGGAAGGTTTGGCTGGACCTCACCACGAGGAACAGGTAGGAGAGACGGAGAAGTTCTTCATAGTCCTCCCTGGGATGGGGTTTTTCGACATCAGAGCCTCCTTCAGGAAGGCTAAAGCGTCATCCTTCAGCTTGCTGGCAGTGTCATTGGTGGCGAAGAACTCTACGAGGGCCTCCGATGTTTTCCACCGTCTCTCTGCGAGGGGAAACCACGAAGGACCCTCGATCACGGAGTCGTTTGAAGATTCCAAAAGTCAGGAAACCAGAGGAAGAGCCAAGGCTGGCTTTGAAGACATCCTTTTAGGATCACCTCCGTGGACATGATAGCGGCAGGCCAACAAAGGGAAGCTTTGTTTCCCAGTTCTTGCT
This sequence comes from Chionoecetes opilio, assembly GCA_016584305.1. Lineage (NCBI taxonomy): Eukaryota > Metazoa > Arthropoda > Malacostraca > Decapoda > Majidae > Chionoecetes > Chionoecetes opilio. The sequence continues at coordinate 460,115 of JACEEZ010004721.1, read as the reverse complement.
CAATCCGAATGCAAGCACCTTGCACCATGCCAGTGTTCGAAGCTGTGGTGTCGAAACAGAAGGCGATGATCTTGTCCCTGACGCCCGCTTCGTCCACCTCCTTCAAGACCACTGCAGCCACGTTTCTGCCAGTCAATCCGAGCTTGCCGGGGCCCCAAGAAGGAACACGCGTCATCTTCCCCTGTGAGGAGGACGGCGATGCGGTCCTCCGGGAAACGCCAGAGAGGGACGGGAGGAGTTTCCATCCAATGCAGGACCAACCTCTCAGGTATCTCCTGGTTCCGCAGTTCCCGATCTTCTCGGCGGCTTGCTCTCTCCCCGCAATTCGTGCTCGATGGACCGTGCTCTTCGAGACCGCCATACTCCCAATGTCCATTCCAAGAACTTGAGCGGTAGCTGCGAAAAAATTGACGTTGCTTGCCGCACCGACAACTTCTCTCGATCCCAAGTTGAAATGAGGTTAAGATCCTTCACGGAGATCGATGGCGACTTTTTTTGAGTTTTTTCCTCTGGGCTTCGGGATCCACGAGCCGGTGATGACGTCGTCGACACAGGACTGCTGCTGCTGCTACTGCTTGGCTTGGGATTTCCGCCCTTTCCCGTCAGCCTGGGCAATGTCGCGTCTTTACGTTTCCTGGAGCCCCTTGAGTCGAGTTCCGCGCTCGACCTGCTTCTCCACCTTCTTCGCTGTCACGAGGTCAATGCCAGCCCTGGATGATTCCCTCTGTCTTCTCTCTGACTCCGTAGGAACTCCTTTCCCTGTCCTTCACGTCTCCCGTTGGAGAGAGGAGGAGTGTGGGGAGGTCGAAGATTTTTTGGAGGTCTCCCTTTTAAAATCTCATCCATACGATGTTCGGCCCGTCTTGTTCTGATCTTTGAGGTATTGTACGCCTTTACCCGCTTTGACAGCTTCGTGCCGGCGTGTATTACTGTAGTTGTCGGAATCCCCGGGGCCCCGACCAGAAGGGGAGAACCTCCTCCACCACCGCCTTCCTGCTCCCGCTCGCCGTCTTCCCCATCTCCCGGTTGGTGGTAGTAGCGGAGGAGGACCTGCTCCTTCGATGGTAGCCGGGCTCCGGTGATTCAATCGATTGGAGCCTTGTTGATCAGCCAAAGATTACTAGCGGCTCTTGTTGCTATGTGATAAAACCCGAGGGAGAAAAAAAGGGAAATTTAGAAAAAACCTGAAATTTGAAGTCACGTCACTTAAAAGTCACATTTGGGGACCCCTAAATATTACTCAATTCGCCCAAAATTTCAACGCAATACTGTTTTACTATGAGAGAACCGGAATAACACACCAGCATGCAACATTTCAAAACTTTTGCATTTTGGGACACCCTAATATATATATATACGTAAAGATATGTTTTGATGCTAAGGAATGCATAAAACAGTTTTTGATGTTAGATAAGAGAAAATTTTGGTTATTTTTCTTATCTCTTTAAAGACCAGAAATGTTTTGGAATCACCTCACATTTTATTCAGATTATTGGTAAAGAGGATTAGAATGTCTGAGTTACATGTATCAAACATGTAAGTTGAAGGTATGGTATCTAGATTAAAAGAAATATGCCTTGCCCCTATACATAAGAAATAGGAAAATAAGGAAGCTACAAGAGGCCGCGAGACCAACACGAGGTAGTTCTATTTTGTCACTGCTATTCGTACTAATATTTTTATAAAGAAGGGCGAGCTTAGACACTCAGGGTAAAGGGTAAGTTTGGGGCAAGGCTTGCAAACGATTTAAGGGAACAAAAACGAAAACCGAAACGAACTAAATTATGCTCGGAACAAAAACGGAAACGAAAACGTTATCATATTTACTGTTCCGGAGCAAAAACGCTATTTTGAAATCCCTGTAACCGGTTAATAACGTTATTTTTTCGTTCCCTGCCATATTTGGTCACTAATCCATTTTCACTTCCAGTAGCCAAATGATTTAAGTAAATGCATCTGTATTAGTACATACATACATTAATTAAGTCTACTGTATTTGTTCACTTGGCAATTGACGATGTGGTTTTGTTTCAAATAGTATCCTATGCACCACTTTTCATTTAATTTGTGAAGAATAACTTTTTTACCTTATATAATTATGAATTTATGTCTTCGTGATATGCATCACGTTCCCTTATTTTATTACACCTTCCAATCGTGCAATCGTTAAACTATTATACTGCAGTTTAGTTTAAGAATATGCTTAGATTAATATCCAGTATTCAAAAAGGGATTATATATCGTGAGTATGTGCTTAAATTTTTTACTGTGTTCATAGCCTAATTAATGCTTGGTGCGCCGAATTTTGGTGTGAGTGTCCTAAGTTCGAGTCCTTGGAGTCCACATGTAGTCATTGACTTCATTGATTAGGTTTATTTAATTAGTGGGCTGGTGATATTACGAATTAGTATAGTTTTACCATATATAATATTAATAAATAATTAGTGATTCATGTCTTTACGACGACTGAGATTGCATACTCCTACACTACGCTTCCTGTATTGTATATGTAAATGTGTTGCCTTATTTAAGTCGTATAATAATATAGTTCTTACGACATCTAAGGGTTTGATTTTGTTGGATATTGTGCACCATGAAATGTATGGCTTTATTACCATCTATAAAAATGTAGTCATGTATACACATTATTATTTATTAGGGCTAATAGCATAACATGGTTTGAGAATAACGTTCTAACCGGTTTTCATTTTGTTTTAACCGGTTCAGGAACGTTATGTTTGGAGGAGGAACGAAAAACGAAACGTTAATAATTCTGTTTCTGATCGGAACGAACCGTTTGAGAAATTATTTCGTTTTCAAGCCCTGGTTTGGGGTATACGCTATGCTGCGCGTGGCCATCGGTGCTCATCTCCGTGTCATTACCCCTTAGAGCCTGTGGTGGGTGAGGACCCGTTACCCCGTAATACTCAATTTCAATTCCCAAGTCAATGATTTCAAGAGGCAAGTCTCGTTGTGCCTTGCCCTGAGAACTAACATAAACGTTGCACATTTCCTCATGGCAAAAAAGTGTAAGCGAACTTGAAGAAGAAATTTACTATGACTTTACTTAAACTGTAAAATATAGAAAATAAGAGACAATAAGAACCAACAACTGCTACGGCAACAATCAAGATCAATAACAAATCAGAAAACATAAAGACAGTTACTATACTGGGGTTTTTTAAGGAGGCGGCAAATCCTGACCCCTTGCTGCTTACTGACTGATATTTAATGCCAGGAGAAGAGAATGATACGGTTCTTCTAAATTTCAGTTGTATTTTATCATAGTTAACCATATTATCAGGTAAATATAGGCATAATTTTAAGCATGGGAACTTGTGATAGAATGGAATTTTCACCTCGTTGAAGGAAATAGACTATAACGCTGCTCATCAGCAAGATCAAGATTGAGATAAACACCAACAGTGCCGAGAGGAAGGCACTATTTTGGTAAGTCTCCAGAGTCCTTTGCCGCCCTTAGTAGGCATAATGTTTCTTCTATACGCACTGTCATAGAACCTCTCGCTTATAACATGTCGTCAAGATTTACCCGGGGAAAAAAAAACTTATCTTTGAAGTAAACCCGGCACATTTCGGGTTTTTTCTAACCTTTCTCCGAAAAATAGTGAACGTACCGAGGGTAAATCTTGACCTACTTAACCCCTTGAGGCCCAGAACGTAATTTTCATTGTAATTTGGGTACCATTAGATGATTTTTAGTGAATATAAGCCATGTTTTTATAGATATGACCTGTTTAGTATCCTTGTCCACTAACTAATTTGGTATATTAAGTTAGTTTTCGTTATTTTATGGCTAACAACAGACAACTTTATATAGCAAAGGAAAGATCTGGGCGTGAAGGGGTTAAAAATGTCCTCTGTGTCTTGGTAAGGTAGATCTGTGTGGGGTAAATAGTCATGGTTTGGTCTTAGTCTTGGACCAGGGAGGCTACACTAACACCTTGGTAATGGGTTTCAGTAGTATAAATTATAGGATGCAGTATTCTTTAACGTGGCAATTATTATTATTATATGTACACGTATACAGTAAAACCTCTCGTATTCGGACTTTGGGGGGGGGGGGAGGGGGGGATCTCCTACCTGTATAATTATACGCCTAGAACTTCTTCTTCTTTTTTTTTTTTTTTTTTTTTCTTTTTTGTTAGGGGTCGAAATCTCATAGATTTACATTAATCTCCTAGAATATACATTAAACACCTAGATTTTTTTTTTTTTTTTTTTTTTTTTTTGTTTTTGTTGTTGTTACATATCCCCCCCTATATATTCCCCCCATTATTCGGATCTTTGCATTACTCGGACCACTCCTTGGCCCAATTGGTCCGAATATGAGAAGTTTTACTGTATATTTTTTTCTTCACGTTGGAGCCTATAGCGCCTGTAAGCTTTTTTTTATATGCTATATTGACCGCATCTTATAAGGATTACAGTTTGTCTCATATATCCATACACATGTTAACCCCTTGAGACCCAGAACGTAATTTCTACTGTAATATGACCACCATTAGACGATTTTTAGTGAATAGAAGTAATGTTTTATAGATATGACCTGTTTAGTATCCTTGTCCACTTACTTATTTGGTATATTTAGTTACTTTTTCATAATTTTATGGCTAACAATAGACTATTGGCTATCACAAAGGAATGCTGTGGGTGTGACGGGTTAAGGGAAATCTGAAAATAAGGATTCCATGAAATCTATAATTATTTTGTGTAAAGTTATGGTGAATAGGTTATTGTGTTCAAAAAAACGATAATGCTGTTGTAATAGTAATAATAATAGTCATTTATTTTCACCCGAAGGCATACAGGAAAAAACAAAAAACAATAACATAATATACAGTGTCCAGTTTTAACATTAGGTTATCATAATCCAATATCTTTAATAAATTTACGTATTTTCTGTCTAATACATAGGCCATGTTTGGGTTGAGATGCCGTACAATGCGTTCTGAAACTTGTGATATTATTTGTGACATAGATATAGGTAAGTAAGGTAAAGATGGGAGCCTACGCAATGCTGCGCGTGGCATTCGGTGCTCATCTCCGTGGCATTAGCCCTTAGAGCCTGTGGTGGGTGAGGACCCGTTACCCCGGGACACAGGGCTAGTGTGACAACCAAGATATAGACTGTGTAATAGATGATAATTATGTAACTTTGCTAAATAACATTTTTGGGGTATTTTTGAGCCTAGTCTATTTCAAAAGCTTCTTTGTGCTGAGGATTGCAATCAAGTTACACAACATTTTATCTGTGTGCAAATTTGATAGTAATTCTTGGTGATGTACTCAGATGTGGGACGACACCTGTACCTTGTTAACCCCTTGAGGCCCAGAACGTTATTTCCATTGTCATTTGGGTACCATTAGACAATTTTAGTTAATATAAGCAATATTTTTTAAATATGACCTGTTTAGTATCCTTTTGCACTAGCTAATTTGGTATATTTAGTCACTTTTCTTAATTTTATGGCTCGACAATGGACGATTTTATATGGCAAAGGGAAAATCTGGGTGTGAAGGTTCAACGCAGGAGTTACGTTCTTGGAAAATTGTGTGTTAAGCTAAATATGTGTTAAAGGAATCCTGTATCCCTGTGTTCCCGTGGGTTTCTTTAAATTTAAGAGCAATTTTGTGTTACTTTTCAGTTTTCGTGCATCCAACAAATTCTTTAAACCTTTTCCGACTTATTTTTCGTACAGCAAGGTTACTTTAAACGAGGTATAGGAGTGCATGAACTATTATGCCAGATATTGTAGTCCATTGCTCTGGTACAATTTTTTACCAATTTGTAGTTGTAATAATAATTGTAATATAGGATTCAACATTTGTAGTAAAAATTCTAAAAATATTTCAGGCAGTGCAACAAGAGATTGGGATGGCGGACAGACGAACACTCCGGTGAGGAGAGAACATCGGATCAGAACACCGATAGAACACCCACCCTCCACCGGACACCCGATGAAAAGAGAACATCGGATTAGAACACCGATAGAACACCCACCCTCCACCGGACACCCGATGAAAAGAGAACATCGGATTAGAACACCCATCGAACATCGGACTCGAACATCCATGGAACATCCCGCCTCCAGTGGTCACCAATTACTGGGATCAAAATACAGGGAGCCTAAGGTAGTACTGAAAGCGCTTCCCAAATCTCTACTACAAAAAGGATCCAAGAGATATCTAGTTCACAGAAAGGAGGCTCGAGTCACCTTGAAAAGACTCGTCAACACTAAGAGCAAACTGAGAACCACCAGAGTATTCACGTCTAAATTGCATCAACAGAAGGCTGGTTTAACGAAGGTTTCATCACCGTCTTCTAGCAGTTTGCAGTCTGCCCTGAAAAAGAAAGAGTTGAAAGTTGAATTGGAAGACATTTCTCCTAGCATGGAGACAACAACTCAGACTAGGAGGGGAAAACGTAAGAGGGTCAGTGTGGAAGATGAGCTAGATGAGCCGGAGGGGAAATGCAGTCGAATTAGTCCAAGATTGTCTGTGCGCAAAACTCAGGAAAGAAAAACTAAAGGAGATTCTCGCTTTGACCCCGACGTTATGGAGAAGCTCTTTAACTTTGGTGCCAAGGTTGAAGAAGTTTTGTTATTGAATAAAAAGGCCATTAATAGCTTGACTAAGGACAACAAGAGCGCCCAGTCTTTCTCTCAGATGGCTTGTGACAGGCTGGAAGATGTTGACGATTGTGATTTTGAGAAGGTGTTGAAGTGGCTGGAGGAGGAGGAGCTGCATAGGAAGCAGCACCGGGAGAAGGTGTTGGAGTCTGTGAGGATGTCGCACAACACCAACCTGGCGCTGTACTCCCACATGCTGAGTGTGCTGCAGAGCGTCACAGCCAGCGTCTGAACCATCTACCCCACCCCTTCACGCCCAGAATGTTATTTCCATTGTAATTTGGGTACCATTAGCCAATTTTTAATGAATTATAAGCAATATTCTTTAGATATGACCGTTTAGTATCCTTGTTCACTAACTAATTTGGTATATTCAGTTATATTTTCTAATTGTATGGCTAAAAACAGACTTTTTTCTCTAGCAAAGGAAAGATCTGGGCGTGAAGGGGTTACCGTATTTTACGGCTTATAAGACGCACTTTTTTTCCTGAAAAATACCCTGAAAAATAATCATGCGTCTTCCAAGACGAATGTTGGAATGAGACTGCCGCCAAGACTGGCGGGAGCCATTCCGCGGCAACTTCTACCTCGGCAGATTGGCACCAACAGCACTACCTATCGTCTGCTAGTGTTGATGTATCATTTACCACCAGGTTGTCCCATGTATCACAAGGTAAGACTATATGCGTCTTGTCACCAGGACTGGCAGGAGCCGGTCAGCGACAATTTTCACCTCGGCAGATTGGCGTCAACAACGCCATCTATCGTCTGCTAGTGTTGATGTATCATTTACCACCAGGCTGTCACACGTATCACAAGCTTTTTTCAGTCCAGAAAATTATCACTCATGGCGAATTCATCAAAACAATTTACTAATGCTATCGCATACAAGCTAAAAGTTGTACGATACGCCAAATAACATGGGAACAGGGCAGCAGAAAGACTGTTCGGACCACCGCTACCGCCTACTGAGAAAATCGGTAGATTTTATCACCACCTACCGGTAAAAAATCTGTTTATATTTTTTTCCTATGAAAATATTTCTGCAATGTCTGCTAGTGTTGATTAATCGTCTGCTAGTGTTGATGCAGCATTTACCACCAGGCTTTCACACGTATCAGAAGCTCTTTTCAATCCTGGAAGTTATCACCCATAGCGAATTCATCAAAATGATCTGTAGGTCAAAAATCTGTAGATTTTACTAGAATATTTGTTTTTTGTTTTGTTTTCTTAGAAATTTCTTTAAAAAATCAGGGTGCGTCTTCCAAGATGCAACGTCTTATAAGCCATAAAATAGGGTAAGTGTTTTTTACTTGTTTGCTGTTTATGATACAGTACATGCAGAGGCTTGCATACTTTGGTATGCATAAAATCAATTACAAATGACAATTGTAATGATTTCCAAAGTTGTGTTCATTTAGTTTTAAGATATGCATGCATAATGTGTTTGTGTGTGTCGCAGGCATATTGTATAGTGTCGCCATTAAGGCCTATATGTATTGTGGTCATTGATTTTGGTTATCTAGGAATTGAAGTGGCAGAAGTTATCTGCATTGGAGGACATATTCAGCAGAAGTTATCTGCATTGGAGGACATATTCAGCACCAACTGTAACTTCTTGTAACCAGCAGAGTAAAGGTCTGAAAATAATATCAAGAAAATAGTGATTGAAATGGAATAGAGGATAATGCCGTGTGTGTCCCTTAACCCTGACTTACAATTTGTGTGTTAGAATTATAGTGTTGCACCATTCCTACCTGATGTTCAAACTTCTGTAATGTTAATAATTACTACCTTATATTCTCCTGTTCTTCATTAGTAAGGCCTTCATAACCCCTTGAGGCCCAGAACGTAATTTCCATTGTAAGTTGGGTACCATAAGAAGATTTTGTGTGAATATAAGCAATATTTTATAGATATGACCTGTTTAATATCCTTTTCAACTAACTAATTTGGTATATTCAGTTACTTTTCGTAATTTTATGGCTCGACAACAGACAAATTTTTATAGCCAAGGTAAGATCTAGGCGTGAAGGGGTTAGCACTGCAGTTTTACCCCTTTTGTCACTTGATACTAATCCCTTAAGGTCTGAGTAGTTAGGGAAAGTTAAAACACTGGCAATACTGATAGACAGCAGTTCAGTACAGTTGTGGGTCAGTTGTCTGGCCTTTTTCATGGGCACTCCCTGACGTGTTTTTTCTTGCTGTCTGGGTCTTTAATTAGTTGTCTTCTCTTATTCTATATTTTAGTTTCTTTCTCTTTCTTTCCTCTTATTTTCTCTGGTCATCCAAAAACTGTTGATTTTTCTTTTTGCTTCTTCCACATTCCCATCTCCAAACAAATACTCCCCCACTATATCCTCTTCCTCGTGATATTGGCTCGTGTACCATCTTGGCGATAGGTGAATGAAATGTTGTGATTACTGATTACTTGCACGCATTTCTTTTATATTCTTTGGTGCTTTAGTAGATTTACTTTTTGATTAGTCATAATCAGTCGTGGGCGTTGCGATAAGTAAAGCGATAATGCGATAAAGCGATAATATCGCTTTAACCGAAAATTTTCTTTAATTGATTTAACTTTCAAATTTCCCGCAATAAATCCAGCGATAAAGTAGAAGACGAAAAACCGTTACGGCGGGAGGTTACAGGCTCATTGTTACGCGGCAAACAGATGCGGCCAGGCGCCTGGCGGCCCGCGCTTCTGTTGTCAGTTTCTTTGAATAGCCCCCCAAACTGGACGCATCTGATCTCAGCTCTGTGTTTCATTGTGCTACCAGCGATCCAAAGCTTCTTTGTGTGTTATAACTTATATATACTTAATTCTTATTGTATATTGCTATCTTAACTAAATATCTAATTAATATATATTAGTTTTATATATTTTTTGCGTTTTGAGGTGCGCCTCGCGCGTGCGAACGTCGCGTGTGCGAACGTCGCGTGATTTTGTGTTTTAACTTTTCCTTTTCAGGAAATCGTTTAGGTTTTTGCGTTTTATATTGCGTTATTAATTAGTGTCGCGGCGGGCGTGCTTCATTGTTCGAGAATAGTGAATTTAGTGATTAGTGAGTGTCAAGATGTCAGGCAAGAGGACAGTGGAGGACTTTTTCCGCGTGGAGGCCAGCAGCAGTGATGTGACTCAGGAAAGGGAGCGGAACATTTCCGGGAGTTCGGGATCTGTGGACATTCCCACCATCTCCCGCTCGAGCTCCCTCATGTCCCTGGGCAGTGAGCCAGAGGACAGCCGCCCTGGCACCCAGGCCAGTGACCAGGTAGACGTTGTGATTGCGGGTGGCTGCAGTATTTCGAGCTAGGAGCTGCAGACCATCAAAGACAAGATGTCCGCTCAGCGAGGAGGTCAGCGCCGACCCATTTGCAGAGCTGTGTGACACAACCCAGGCTGACCAGGAGGACGACCTGGAAGAGGACATCAAGAAGGAGCTGCTGGCTTGGAAGAGGAGCAAGGAGGTAATAAGACTATTGTGCTTAAAACTTATTGCTTTGTTCTTACATACTAGCAAATGTAATGTTGCGATAAAATGTTGCGATAATTGCGCTAAAAAAATGTAATATTGCGATAATATAAATTAAATATTTGTAATTGTTGCAGGCAACACTGAAGAAGTCGCACTTCCCAGCAAAGTATAGGGACCAGTGGGTGACCCTCTTCATCAAGTACAACACTGGGATCCCAAGCTCAGCAGCAGTGGAGCGATTATTCAGCACAGCTGGGGACGTCCTGAGGCCAAAGAGGGCGTGCTCAGTGAGGACAACTTGAGTACCTGGTGTTTCTGAAGGGAAACCTCCACCTCCTCAAGCAGAAGTTCAAGGTGCCAAGGGGGGTGGATGAGGAGGATGAGGAGATGTTTTAAATTGTTGTATTTGTGTTTGTGATGTTGTGCTGTGATAGTTTTGTTAATTTGTCTTCATTAAATGTTGTTATAAAGTAATAAAATGTTAATTTCCGGTCCTTTAGTCCTTTATTAAGTAATATATGGTGTTTTAAGTGTAAAAAAGAGGTTTTTAAATGCATAAGTAGCAAAAATAGAGTATTTTTGGATTTATCGCAGGATTTATCGCTTATCGCTTTAAGGTATTTTGGAAATTTATCGCTTTATCGTTATAGGACTTAGCGGAAAAATGTATCGCTTTATCGTTATCGCTTTATCGCAAAATTTATCGCTGCCCACCACTGGTCATAATTGATGCACGTCATGCAGAGAATATATATCTGTGTGTGTGTGTGGGCCACGTTCACTTACTCAGTTGTGATTTCAATATGAACTTAAGACTTGAGCAGAGCATTCATCAAATTGTATGTCAAGCTCGGGAAATCAGCGACACAGAACCTTTTAATGTTTAAGCTACAGCAACTTTTTATTGTTTAAGCTACAGCAATGAAGCAATGTGATGAATGATGTATTTTGAGTGTTACTGATGTTTTATATGTTTTATGTGCGATCAAAAGTATGATTGTAGTTTTTTCCCAGCATTCCTGCACCGTGAATTTGTACACATTGCTTCCCGCCCACCCGGATTTGGCTCCTGCGACTCCTTTCCTCCGTGATGAAGTTCAAGCTAAAGGATCGCCATCACAACACCATCGACGAGATCCAGCGTGAAGCAGGCTGTACTAGACCAGTTTAACCCCTTGAGACACACAACGTAATTTTCATTGTAATTTGGGTGCCATTAGACGATTTTTAGTGACTATAAGCAATATTTTATAGATATGACCTGTTTAGTATCCTTGTCCACTAACTAATTTGGTATATTTAGTTACTTTTCGTAATTTTATGGCTAACAACAGACGATTTTTTATAGCAAAGGAAAGATCTGGGCGTGAAGGGGTTAAAGATCGGGACCTCCAGGGCATGCCAGCAGCAGAAGCGGTGGGAAGGTGGTGGCCGTGTTGTTCTAAAGGTGACTATTTTGAGGGGGATAGTGACCAAATCTAAATCAGGTACGTTGTCCACTTTTTATAGGTGAAGTCTGGGAACTGTTTCATCACACCTCATATAAATTGATTGATTTAATGCCAAAAAGGGGAATGTGCCAGACAACCTCATAAATCAATTGCAATAGATTGATTGTAATGCCATAAATCAATTGCAATAGATTGATTGTAATGCCATAAATCAATTGCAATAGATTGATTGTAATGCCATAAATCAATTGCAATAGATTGATTGTAATGCCATAAATCAATTGCAATAGATTGATTGTAATGCCATAAATCAATTGCAATAGATTGATTGTAATGCCATAAATCAATTGTAATAGATTGATTGATTGTAATGCCAGAAATCAATTGTAATAGATTGATTGATTGTAATGCCAAAAAAGGGTGGAAATGTGCCAAACATCAGAGGTCATATGGCACTATGGCAAAGCATATAAGGGGAGGGGTTATAGAGAATGAGTGAAACAGCGAGGGATGGGGAGAGGAACAGGATGTTACAGCAGGATGGTTAAATCAAATGAGGAATGTGTATTTGTTAGAGGGAAGAGATTATAAAATGGTGATTGGGAATTAGAGAGAACTGCAACTCCGAAATGCCAGTGGTCGCTGGTAGTTTTAACTCACAATTTGGTGAAAAGTTGGTCAACTTGAAAGAAAAATATGTGCTTATTCCACTGTACTTAAAACACACAAGTATAATATTAAGAACGATTTTCTTCTATATGTATATTGTATAGAAGCCTGATTCTGTAAAACATTGTATATAACCAAATAACCAAGTAGGTTATAGTTGAGGAGGCGAGGTAAATGCTACTCTATGATATTATATAGTCAATAACGAATGTTTAGAAGTTATCTATACCTAGGCAGTCATATTTTCCTGTTATTATTGTGTATCAATCAGATAGAAAGCCTAGAAGTGCAATGAGTCGACGCGTGAAGTGGCAATGTTTTGATTCAATCTCCCCGCCCACCACTCCCCGCCGAGGCACGTCGCCTCCACAATTATAACCTACATTGTCGCAGCAACAAGCCGATTTCGGCATTCTTTATTCTTCGTTTTTCCAAGGCATTGCTTATTGTATTTTGACAAGCGTTTGCCAGACGCAGCAGTACTGTCTTAGAAAACAGTGTGAACATCGCCCAAATTTTACATGCCACAATATACATGTAAAAAATCTATTAAGCTTTGCTACTCGAGGCGAGTAATTTGCATTAAATTGCTATTATAGAACGTTCCATCGTAATGCATGTCATCCATATAATTAGTAGAACAACAGAAGAACTATATTTTTTGGTATTCAGATGCGGTGCATCAATGTTTATCGCGAAATTAATTTATGAAAAATATTAGTCGCGGAGCCAAAACACAGTAGACCAACCTTTGAGTTAAAACTGCCAGCGACCACTGGCATTTCTCGAGTTTCAGTTCTCTCTAATTGGGACAGGGGGGTGAGTGAGGAAAGTTTCTGGGAGGCAGATAACTTGAGGGACATAGCAAGAGATCAGGTGACGAAGGTCTTGCCTGTGGGAGCGGAAGTCGCGAATATTCCATTGAAGGACAGACAGAGTGTAGAGGTCAGCAAGTGATGGTAGCGTCCGGAGTAGAGGGGCTAGTAGGATCGGGGGTATCAGGTGGGGGATCAAGGGTAGCAGGTGAAGTACAGTTACAAGGGTCAGGGGGGGCGAGGGGTCAGGGCTGGGGGCTGTTGAGACAAAAGTGAGTTGCGTGTACAGCCAGGAGGAAGCGGGAAGTCAAGAAGAGACTTGACAGCGGGACGGTCAGAGGAAGGAGAAGATGGGGGGAGAGGATATAGGGTGATCAGAGGGAAGGGGAGAAGGGTGCAGTGGGGAGAATGATGGAGAAGGCGGGGAAGAGGAGCAGCAGGGAGGAAGCTGGGAGTCAGAAGCAGGAAAGGGGGTAGGCGGAAGGTGGGAGGGAAGAGGATGCACAGCAGAGACTGAGAGTTGAGAAAGAAGGTGGAGATGATGAGGTGGTCTGTGAAGGGGTCATGTCTTGAGGCTGAACGAGGTACTCCTTGATCATTGACATGGTCTCAACAGGAGAATCAGGAGGGGAGACCTGGGAGGCACAGGGTTTCTTAGTAGGAGACGTAGAAAGTGGGGTGCGAGGAACTGAGGGAGTGTGTGGGGGCTTATAGGTGAAGTCTGGGAACTTTTTCATCACACATCTAAATCAATTGCAATAGACTAGAGTAAAACAAATAGAGTACAGTTTCTTACAGATTCGTAAATGATATTTTCGGTGGTTATTACACTCACGTCTAATTTGTCATGCCCTGAGCCCTCCTGCAGGCCATGGCTTCACTGTAGGGTTTTAGAGGCACAGACTAATGACAGAAAGAATACTTTATTATATTTACAAAGCTTTGTACTGATTATATTCACAAAGAGATGATTTTATAATTTGCCCTGACAGAGTTATGAACACGCCCAACATAACTGATCAGTAGCGAGATGTCTAATAGTTGTTCCTGTCATTCACAATAGAAAGTTTTAAGCTTTGTAAAGATATATTCCTTCAATTTTCTTATACAATTTTTTTCCAGCTATATATACATATGTGGTTTACAGGGAATCCCAAATACAAAATATAGGTTTCATAATTTCAATGTCATGATGAAAGTCCAAAATCATATACTTGGGCAACACCTCTGCCTCAGTATGTAAATCATCAGCGCTGCAGACCTGTTGTACAAAATGAGACGGTCCCTGATTACCCTGGCGGTCACCACACAGTGCGGCACAACTCGTGTTTGTCCTACTCTTTGTACGCTCAATTATATTATGTATAAAATTCAAATACTTTCACATTACCAAACAAAATTCAAAAACTTGCAAATCTAGAAAATAGAAATATAAATGATCTTTCAAATATCTGAAAGAAGTTTCAAGACTAACTCTGAGACTTGAAATTAATCACACAGATTTTTAGGGCAATGAGTAACATAAGTTATTGCCAAGACTTCATCAGACATTCCAGTTCACCTTCACTCTTGTGGGATGACGTGTCTCGGCCTCGCCTCAAGGCTGTCACGACTTAATGAGAAATAAAACAGGGTGGCCATCAAGGTGCCGTAAATAAACCTGTCTAAAGTTTATCTTTTTTACAGAGTGCTTCACGGCAAAGTTCACTACTTGTTTGTCGCCTCAGGATAGAGCACTAACTACACGCCCGGGATGCTTCCGGGTAATCCGACTATTGGTACACGCCTCGCCTGGATGAGTGGTAAGCTTACTGTGGCTCACCTAGACTCCACGGAAAGTAATACGTTCTCAATACTCGTACACACAACTATGAACACACCAAAGTCCTGCCTCAGGTGTGAACCCTGGGTCACCCTCGCTCTCACCACTAACTTGTCCCTCATTTATTTGTACGCCAGCAAGTTCTTTGTGTTCCTTAATCAAAACTATCAATCAATCAATCATTGGGGGCATACACGAGGGGGGGGGGGGGGGTGGCGCCTCGCCCACCCTAGGACGCCACTCCCAGTGGTCACCACCTGGGAGTCCCCATGCAGGCTCCCTTCCCATACCAAGCAACTCGGCAGGAAATATCAACTTGTCCCAGCCATGAGCCTTGTGGGCGCCCCCCTTGGCCTCCTTCACACCGGATTGTCTCTTACAGATACAACCCGATGGGAAGGATCCGTTTTAGGGTATCGTGCCCATATAGCCGTAATTGGTGCCGACGGACTATGCAGGTAATAGGCCTCGATTCAGTCTCACGGTGCATTCGCTGATTTGACACTTAATCATCCCAGCTCCTACCGAGGTGTCTGAAACCGAAGATGTTCTATGCTTCTATGCCTGAAATGCTCAGAGAGCTCAGCTGTCTGGGTTCACGCCTGGTAAGTCAACAATGGACCGTAACCTAGCGCTTCGTTCCCTGGTGGAACGCCAGTTTATCGTGAATCACTGACACATCATCTGTGACTGTGGGATTCCTGAAAGGACTATTGGTTTGATGACTGGTCTGTACTCTGGGACTGAGAGTGCTGTGAAGTGTTGGGAGGTGTATCCAGCTTCTTTCCTGTGAATACAGGAGTGAGGCAAGGGTGCGTCCTTGCCCCAACACTTGTAAGGAAGTTGTAGATCAAAGTGATTGTGGAGCATCCATCGGCAATACCAAGATCACCAATCTTGTTTTTGCCGATGATGCAGTAATCTTTGCTGAGTCGCTGGAGGTCCTGGTGATGGAGCGTAGGAGCATACACTGCAACAAGAGACATGAAACCCAGTGTGTGTTTCATCCTCACATGCATTATACGCTCATCAACCGGAGTAACCTCAACAAGACTGCTGCAGTTTGCTGGAGATGCCTATAGCTACTCCCCGGACACGGTGACCATTGCTCATGCCGGACCAGTAGTAGGTGTACAGTACCGTGTAACCCCCACTGCTAGTCTCGCCATGCCAGGCCTCCTCGTCTCAGAGTCCCACTACATCCATCCTCAGCCTACTGAGCTCGCCCGATAGGAGTGGGATAAATTATAAGGTTTACTTGAAACTATGAAAACTGAAAGGCATTTAAATTTTGTACTATAATTAAGCTTATCCCATATCTCTTGAAATGCAGAAGAAATTTCCTTCAAATCTGCTGGTCTAAAACAAAGTAATCTTAATGAACACATTGTCATGTTAAATAATTACACTATTTTCTTGTGGATTTGCTGTAATTTCCTCATTTCCCAATCCCCGTCACCTACAGATCACTGAAGGAAATGCTGTGAAGAGCTACAAATCAATGAGGGCCACTTGGCGTGTCAGCTAGCCAGAGTTCACACCAAACTGTATCTGGTACACAAAAGACTTGTGATTAATGAACTGCTGATCCATTATGCCATAGTCAGGCAACAACAAAGCACCAGCACATTAATGAACTGCTGATCCATTATGCCATAGTCAGGCAACAACAAAGCACCAGCACATTAATGAACTGCTGATCCATTATGCCATAGTCAGGCAACAACAAAGCACCAGCACATTAATGAACTGCTGATCCATTATGCCATAGCCAGGCAACAACAAAGCACCAGCACATTAATGAACTGCTGATCCATTATGCCATAGTCAGGCAACAACAAAGCACCAGCACATTAATGAACTGCTGATCCATTTGCCATAGTCAGGCAACAACAAAGCACCAGCACATTAATGAACTGCTGATCCATTGTGCCATAGTCAGGCAACAACAAAGCACCAGCACATTAATGAACTGCTGATCCATTTGCCATAGTCAGGCAACAACAAAGCACCAGCACATTAATGAACTGCTGATCCATTATGCCATAGTCAGGCAACAACAAAGCACCAGCACATTAATGAACTGCTGATCCATTATGCCATAGTCAGGCAACAACAAAGCACCAGCACATTAATGAACTGCTGATCCATTGTGCCATAGTCAGGCAACAACAAAGCACCAGCACATTAATGAACTGCTGATCCATTGTGCCATAGTCAGGCAACAACAAAGCACCAGCACATTAATGAACTGCTGATCCATTGTGCCATAGTCAGGCAACAACAAAGCACCAGCACATTAATGAACTGCTGATCCATTATGCCATAGTCAGGCAACAACAAAGCACCAGCACATTAATGAACTGCTGATCCATTATGCCATAGTCAGGCAACAACAAAGCACCAGCACATTAATGAACTGCTGATCCATCGTGCCATAGTCAGGCAACAACAAAGCAACAGCAGACGTACAACACAACTCCACCTACCCAGGCTAATTTCTGGAGGTGTAATATCCACCACCGCCACCACTGCCGCCACTGCCGCCGCCACCACTACCACCTCGGCCTCTATAATTTGAGCCAGATCCTTGATAACTACTACTGCTACTCCTGTTGTAGCTGTTAGAGTTACCACTTGTGTTGTAACCACCATGGCTACTGTTGTTACTGGAGTAAGTGCTGCTGCTGTTGTTTCCACTTCCAGTGCTGTAGCCATAACTACTTGAACTGCTGTAGTTACTGCTGGGTCTGCAAGTAAAGAATTTCTGTAAAATAGACTAAACACCCAATATCCTGACGTATATTTAGGTTAACTCTTTCACGCCCAGATCTTTCCTTTGCTATAAAAACTGTGTTGTTAGCCATAAAATTACGAAAAAGTAGCTTAATATACCAAATTAGCTAGTGGTCAAGTATACTAAACAGGACATAGCTATAAAATATTGCTGATATTCATTAAAAATCATCTAATGGTACCCAAATTACAATGGAAATTACGCTCTGGGCCTCAAGGGGTTAAGAACAACCACTTCCTGTTCTGTTTCTACACAACAATTAAGTGCTGCATACTGTTCTGAGGCACAGCATTATTCTCAAAAAGAGGGAGAAATATAGTTATATAGGGAGAGTTTATCACTTCATTCATCGTTACATGCTAGTGCCCCCCTGTACTCAGCTGTGCCCTGTAACATCTACCTGTAACAACACTTCAATATCATTATTCTAAATAGCTACAAATTCCTTTATTGCCCTTTTTGTAGGTACTTCAAAGAATGCCCCACACAGCATGGTAGCAGAGTGGTTAGCTTCTCCGAGTGGCGTTCTCGGTGACCCGAGTTCGATCCCCGACGAAAACCAAAACCTTTCTGCACTGTCGAGTGGCCTAAGAACACCCACATGCTGCCCATTAACTCTGCCTTCGATTGCGAGTGTATCGGAGGACACAGGGGGGCGGCATGAGCCTGTAATCACGGGCGTCACTATAACAATCCTGCCTACGCCACCACGGGCAAGGGCCAACCATCACAGCCCTTAAGTGAACCTCCAGAGCCTGCCATCCCACCCCTGGAGGTCACGGCCTACACGCGCTATAGCCACAAATGTAAAACAATAAAAAATAATTAAAAAAACATGCAGGCAGCCCCTCACCTATTGCTGCTGTAGTCGCTGCCATAGCTTCCCTGAGTACGGCGATCCCCATAGCTCCCTCGGCTGGTAGAGTTGTCGTTGTAGCCACCGCCACCGCCTCCGCCACCAGAGTATTGACTGCTCCTAGAGTTGCTGTAGAAAGTCATGTATGTTATCTCTCGGAAGGGAACATCGTCTCCGGTTCAATAAATGCCATGTACAGATCTCTCTAATGTTTAAGCCCTTATCCTTAAGCCATTATTCAATTTTCATTTCTTTCCAAATTGCTTGTTATTTTCTTCCGCAAACAATTATATTTAAGCTGCTTCTGCACTAAATCAATGCTAACCTGCTGTATTTAGTCTTTTTTTCAATGATCATGTTAAATTCACTGCCATGGTTTCAGCACCATAATGTCACTAGTCTATTTTTTTTTTTATGAGGCAAAGATTCCATTCTATCTTAAGGTCTCTTGCTTAAAATTATGCCTGTTTACCTGATAATAGGGTTAACTATGATAAAATACAACTGAAATTTAGAAGAACCGTATCATTCTCTTCTCCTGGCATCAAATATCAGACAGTAAGCAGCAAGGGGTCAGGATTTTTCACCTCATAAAAAAAACCAGTAGTGATATATTGCCACTACCATTAAATCATTAACTCTTTGTCTTGTTGTAGTTGCTTTTTTTTTTGTCTGTATGCCTCCGGGCGATAATAAAATCATTATTATTATTATTACCATTTACACCATGCAATACAAAGCAAGGACACACCTGTGGTAATTTGAGGACTGGCTCGTCATAGGGAAGTTGTGGGATGGCGGTGCTCCCAAGAGGCTCCTGCCGCCGCCGCCCGCCGCCACCGCCGCCGCCGCCGCCGCCACCACCACCACTGCTATGTCTCCACTGGCTGTCCCGGTTATCACTGTACTGGCCATGGTGTCCTCCCCCTCGCCCGCGTCCACCCCCGCCCCCGCCCCCATGGTTGTAGTGCCTGAAACCAAACAATGATATTTATACACACTGGATATAGTATATATATAACATAAGAAAATAAGGAAGCTACAAGAGGCCGTGAGACCTACACGTGGTAGTTCCAACAATGTACTAGAGACAGTTGCTATATTGTAAACTTCTCCCAAGACTGCTAGCAAGGGTGGGTAAGATGGCATGTTCTGAGATGCCCTAAGACAGTAAACACAGATGTGAATCATCTAAGGAAAGTTACATTTCTGCTTTAGGACGTCACTCCGCTCAGGAACACAATTTTTCTCCGCATGAAGCGAGGTTGCTCGTCGCAATACTGAAAGTTGTGCCAAGACTCAGATTTACACCGGGGTAAAAACAAAAAATCAGTAAAAAATGTATTACTGCAAAATAATGTTAAATTCACTGGTATATAATTATTTTGCTACTAGTCAATAGCCATGAGGGCATATATAAATATATACACCTTGTAAATTTTTTTTTAAGAATGTTCAAAATATAATGATTTTGCAAGTAGATGTGTTGGCCTTTGTGCAATAGTTATATTCTGGTCATCTAACAAATTCACCCCATGCGTTAAGGGGAAAAAAATCATGTAAAGTAACATCCAAAATACTGCTACATCTTCAATTAAGACAACAAATTCCAAGAAATTTGATATTCAATTACAGAAAAAAGCTACTTGCTATAAGTACGCTTTCAAATTAATGAAAAAAAAAAAAAAAAAAAGCTGAAACCTTAGCAGCGAGAATAAATATATTTTGGCAGAAAAAAAATGGTAAAAAGAGTTTTCCTTATTTTTGAGTCACTAAACATGAACCTGAACGTTCATAATTGACGAGATATGAATAGCTAATGAGTAATAACTCGTAACAGTAACTTATGTATGCTTTGACCTTTTTAGGCATTAAATCAATCAATTATGTATGCTTTGATGAGCACATAAGGTGTGGGAGAGCAGAGGTAGAGAGCATTGTGAGGCCATTGCATTAACCATTATATAAACCATGGCAAACTTAGAAAAAATTGCTAAAGAACGAGTCTTTTTGGACGATGTTATGGTCACGTTGGGGTGTTTTTCAAGGGAGTTTCACTTTTTCAAATATTTTAGATTTCATTTGGTCTCTAGTGTAATAACAGCCATAAATAAAAAAAAAAATCTAGTTTGGACAAGCTCCCTGAAGTTAAATTTCCCTCCCCCTTCCATGGTAACGAGGCGATGCAGTGTCCACGCTGGAAGTGACGTCCAACCTGTGCCTGAGAAGCCCAACATCCCAATGCCTCCTCGGGTAAACTGACCCATGATGACAACACGGGAGTCACAGTCGCTGCCTGTTCGTCACAACTGGCTGTTTGTTGTTTAATATTCTTATATTTTTTGCCCTCAACTGGCAGCAATTTTCTGTAGTTTCCACCTAGGTCGTCCTTCTCATAGTCTCGAAAGTGGCTCTCACCGGCGTCCACACCTTCACGACGCCTCGCACCTGACCTTGAGGGCGAGAGGGTCACACCTTTCCCTGGGCCGACCCCATCAACAACCCAGAAACTTTCTCAAACATCCAAAAAACAAATGAGACCTGACCTCCCACTTACAAAATGTGACCCGAGCTTTGATGCATTTCAACTATCACAAAAAGGCCGTTGCTTCTGCTCACGGCTGGCCACAACAGCCTCCAATGTACCCTATTAGTACCCCATGGCTGGCCACAACAGCCTCCAATGTACCCTATTAGTACCCCACGGCTGGCCACAACAGCCTCCAATGTACCCTATTAGTACCCCACGGCTGGCCACAACAGCCTCCAATGTACCCTATTAGTACCCCACGGCTGGCCACAACAGCCTCCAATGTACCCTATTAGTACCCCATGGCTGGCCACAACCAGCCCTCCAATGTACCCTATTAGTACCCCACGGCTGGCCACAACAGCCTCCAATGTACCCTATTAGTACCCCACGGCTGGCCACAACAGCCTACAATGTACCCTATTAGTACCCCACGGCTGGCCACAACAGCCTCCAATGTACCCTATTAGTACCCCACGGCTGGCCACAACAGCCTACATTGTACCCTATTAGTACCCCATGGCTGGCCACAACAGCCTCCATGTACCCTATTAGTACCCCACGGCTGGCCACAACAGCCTCCAATGTACCCTATTAGTACCCCACGGCTGGCCACAACAGCCTCCAATGTACCCTATTAGTACCCCACGGCTGGCCACAACAGCCTCCAATGTACCCTATTAGTACCCCATGGCTGGCCACAACAGCCTCCAATGTACCCTATTAGTACCCCACGGCTGGCCACAACAGCCTCCAATGTACCCTATTAGTACCCCACGGCTGGCCACAACAGCCTACAATGTACCCTATTAGTACCCCACGGCTGGCCACAACAGCCTCCAATGTACCCTATTAGTACCCCACGGCTGGCCACAACAGCCTACATTGTACCCTATTAGTACCCCATGGCTGGCCACAACAGCCTCCAATGTACCCTATTAGTACCCCACGGCTGGCCACAACAGCCTCCAATGTACCCTATTAGTACCCCACGGCTGGCCACAACAGCCTCCAATGTACCCTATTAGTACCCCATGGCTGGCCACAACAGCCTCCAATGTACCCTATTAGTACCCCACGGCTGGCCACAACAGCCTCCAATGTACCCTATTAGTACCCCACGGCTGGCCACAACAGCCTCCAATGTACCCTATTAGTACCCCACGGCTGGCCACAACAGCCTACAATGTACCCTATTAGTACCCCACGGCTGGCCACAACAGCCTCCAATGTACCCTATTAGTACCCCACGGCTGGCCATAACAGCCTCCAATGTACCCTATTAGTACCCCACGGCTGGCCACAACAGCCTACAATGTACCCTATTAGTACCCCACGGCTGGCCACAACAGCCTACAATGTACCCTATTAGTACCCCACGGCTGGCCACAACAGCCTCCAATGTACCCTATTAGTACCCCATGGCTGGCCACAACAGCCTCCAATGTACCCTATTAGTACCCCACGGCTGGCCACAACAGCCTCCAATGTACCCTATTAGTACCCCACGGCTGGCCACAACAGCCTCCAATGTACCCTATTAGTACCCCACGGCTGGCCACAACAGCCTCCAATGTACCCTATTAGTACCCCACGGCTGGCCACAACAGCCTCCAATGTACCCTATTAGTACCCCATGGCTGGCCACAACAGCCTCCAATGTACCCTATTAGTACCCCATGGCTGGCCACAACAGCCTCCAATGTACCCTATTAGTACCCCACGGCTGGCCACAACAGCCTCCAATGTACCCTATTAGTACCCCACGGCTGGCCACAACAGCCTCCAATGTACCCTATTAGTACCCCACGGCCGGCCACAACAGCCTCCAATGTACCCTATTAGTACCCCACGGCTGGCCACAACAGCCTACAATGTACCCTATTAGTACCCCACGGCTGGCCACAACAGCCTACAATGTACCCTATTAGTACCCCACGGCTGGCCACAACAGCCTCCAATGTACCCTATTAGTACCCCACGGCTGGCCACAACAGCCTCCAATGTACCCTATTAGTACCCCACGGCTGGCCACAACAGCCTCCAATGTACCCTATTAGTACCCCATGGCTGGCCACAACAGCCTCCAATGTACCCTATTAGTACCCCACGGCTGGCCACAACAGCCTCCAATGTACCCTATTAGTAAGCACACAAGAGTGCATCTGATCTCGCCACCATGTCTTTTTTTTCTAGATTCCACTTTAAAGATGAACTGCATATCCTATGAATTGAAGATACGAATGAACGGGGCAAGGCTTCACTGTGACCTACAACAACAAGCTTTAGGAAGGCAAGGACACACCACAATGCTCCAACACACACACCATGAACTTCCAACACATTCACAAAACATTCCTCCGTTATGTGTTGCTATAACTTCTCTTCCCCGGAAATGTACCCAATATTGGCCTATGGAGTTTGGGCAAAAGATGTGATCAAAAAGCTTCTAATGATTTGTGATAAAAAGCAGCCTCTGATAGCACATGGATTCCAGCCCTAGGGACGGTGAGTCCCACGCATGGACGAGGATGTGACTTCACAGCACCAAGGCAGACGTGTATTTTCAACTTTTAGATCTCTGAAGTTGTACGCCAGCTAGTAGCACTTTTAAAACTCCTCTTGACATCACAGTAAGGTTTCCTTAAGGTTTTAAAGGGGGGGAGGGGGGAAGAATATTAACCAAATGCAAGAATATGGTCGCCAAATAGGATTAAGCATTTCCTGGATGGAAATATAAGAATGAGAAAGTCTATATATAAGTCTAATGAGAAAATATGGTCGCCCAATGGGAATTAGGCAGCAATGGATTTGGGTCGCCAAATGAGAATTCCCCAAATCCAAACACGCCCAATGTGAGACATCTGCACAGTGGACTCGTAAAATATTACTTCGTCCATGACTCTGGTGGTAGAGTGCTGACAGTGATGAGTCTAACACACCTATGTACAGTCTTAGCTAAGGTGTGAATGATCTGAGAGGCCTTGTGTTGGGTTTGTGGATGAACACTATCGCTATCATGCATTGCTGAATGACTACAAGCTCTGGATTCATTGTCCAGTCTGAAAATGCTGCAAAGATGGTGCACTTGTTTCAAAACAAAACTGATGAGCCTCCACTTGAATCATTCGTCTACACTATCAAGCACACTATGGAACACATTCATAATGCAGCAACCCACAATGACAATCAACACCAGACTAGGAAAGCAAGTATTCTAGCAGGGGCTGAAACTGTTTGATCACACATCAATCCATCTATGGCAAGCTCAAGCAACTTATCCTAGGAACTATACTTCCCTGACTAAGCCACTGTCTCCTGAGCACCTAGTCAGCATCTATCTTTGGCATCACCACCTTGCCTTCCTTAATGATCCTGCCATGACTGCATTGTCCCGCCAAGGTTCCCCAATGCCTTAAGGCCGTGACACACGGACACTTTTTCGGGCATCTTTTGGTAGCAAAATACCAAAGATGCCGGAAAAAGTGTCCATGTGTCACGGCCTTTTAGCTCCACTGTTCAGCAACCTTCCCCACTACATGTGACCCGTAAGTGCCCCGCCCAGCAGGCCTCTACACCCTCTCCAGTAAGACAGGGTAATGTGCCTAGTACTGACCCAGGGGCATTTCCAAAGTCTTCAAGAAATCCTTGCATTTCAGGTCCTGATCCTAAGAGGCCGCCTCCTTCTCCTGCTCTTGGTATTAGGGGAGGTCTGTGACCTGTCATTGCGGAGCCCATGAGGGGTCCTCCGTCGCCCAGCCCACAGCCGGGGCCGGGGCCGAGGAAGCCCTCAGCTCTGGATGGCGTGGGCAGCGGAAGCAGACCGGGACTTGCCCCCATCAGCCCCTGGCCCCCTCGGTCACCTTTCAGGAGGGGAACGTTGTGGCTGTACAGCCCTCCTCCGCCTCGAAGGTTGGGCAGGAGGTGGCTGCAGGAGGATGTCAGGTTAAGAGGCATGCTGGCTCCCTCAGAGACAGAAATTAAGAAAACCAAGAGGAGATAATACACCTACTACTGCCTACTAGTTACACTGCCTTGCCATTCACCAGCCTGCAAGATAGTACTAGCCTAGAAAAATGTAACCCAATAACATTTAGTATATTATGGAGGAAAACAAGCAGAGAGATTATTTATGTTGAAAAAGTTTTAAACACATACTACAGATCCGATTTTAGTCATGCAGTCAATTCATGTATTGATGTTAAGAATGCCCCCATGGTGGTTGTGTCACTGCTGATGATGCTGATGATGTGTGGGGGATCACAATACAATCTTAAGAGTATGATCTTGTAGGGTAAATCAATCTACCTCTGCCACTTCAAAATGTTGCAGTAGCATTTTGCCTTCCTTGTTCACACTGTACGTTCACAACTCTGACACCACACCAGCCACACCCGATGGATACTCTCATGTGTCAGGCTATATCTAGTAATGGCATCTTGTGGCGGCATCCATCACCAGCGTGTGGTGAGACAAGGAGACAAGGGCACGGATGACTGGGGCAGTGAAAGAATTATTGGAAAGAATGTGGTATGAGAAATAGACAATAGGGATGTTGCATGTAGTTTTTTTTTTTTTTCTCCTTTTGTCTGTTTGTTTTCTATACAGAAGCAGCTGGTTTAAAGGCCTGGCCTATGAAGATAGGTAAAGCAATGTTTGGGGCATACGCTATGCAGCGCGTGGCCTCGGTGCTCATCTCCGTGGCATTAGCCCTTGAGCCTGTGGTGGGTGACAACCCGCTACCCCGGGACACGGGGCTAGTGTCACATCCGGGTTACCACAGTTACCTTCCCCAGGTACCCATTTATTGACCAAACCCCGAAAGGAAGGATGAACAGCTGGTTGGGCTGCGCGCTGACTGCCCTGACCGAGATTCGAACCGATGCCCGTGGATTCGTAGGTAGGCGCGCTAGCCACTACACCACGGAGGTATAAAGCTAGGCCGCCTTTAACATCAAGATCAACACCAAGACATCACAAGTAAACAAAACATAGGAAAAGAGGGACTGGCAGTTAGGACAGCTCGCTCGCTAAGTTTGCCCCGAGCTTTTCCTTTTAAGGGGGGCATGGTGGCCCCCCCCCCGCGCCCCCAGAATCAACCAGAGTGATTCAGAGTAGTAGTTGAAAAATAGCATATATAAACATTATACATAAAGTAAAGCAATGCCTCGTCAAAAATGAGTGTCAAAACATTATCGCAGTGGGCAGGATAATAATGATTCTTCTTTTAGCCTCTCGCTTTGTATCGCTTGGTAGGTCCTCATGTTCTAGCTCCTTTTCCTCTTTCTTCTTTCCCTGTGCTTTATTCACGGCACCTTTGTTCACTAGTTGCTCTCACTTGTTATCTTGATTCTGTCAAGGCTGATTCACATTGACAATAAAAATTTGCATTTTTCCGTGGAGGAAAGAGGCCATCTTCAGAAAATGCATTCACACATGCAATTAAATTCAGCATAGAGACCCCTTGTGGCCTCCGTGGTATAGTGGCAGCACTACGAATCTGAAGGCCCTGGTTCGAATCCAGGCTTTCATACACCACTGTATATGTATAATGGGTGCCTGACTTGCAAACAAATTAGGTTCTGAGAGGTTGTTCACACGTCGGTTTGTTGGTAAGTCAAACACTTGTGCGGCATACAACATGTACAGTACTGTGCGGTAGTATAAAATAGGTATTACAGGTCCTCCATCTCCTGCTCTATGCTCAAGACAGCTTGCTTGGTCTTTGTGTGTAACTGTACTGTACATGAAATAAAGTTTATAATAAGAAAAGGTTTCATCTTACCTTGAAAATGTGGCACAATGTCCTTCCAGGATGTAATGCTCATATCTCTGAAGGTTTGTAAGCTAACACTCATCCCCTTAGATGTGAAATTCCTCCCGCAGGAGCCAAGAGCCAGGAGCCTCAAGTCTCAGTCAAGGCCTAACCCACCAAAAAAACTACCAAGAACAGCTTTTACAATCTGCCACCCTGCCTGTATGACTGTGTTGTGCCACCACTCATCTTGGCTTCAAAGGGCTTCCAAGGGTTGCACGGCCTGGCTACAAAGACACTGTTGGGCTGCTCACACTAGGCATCTTTTCTTCTTCTTTTTTTTACATTGAAGCCTGCCTATAGCGCCAGTAGGCCTATTTTATCCTATGGAGGGACGTGATGGTTGGCCCTCCGCCCGTTGGTTGGCGCAGGCTGGATATTTATAGTGACACCTGTGATGTTATAGCCGAGGGTCAGTTTTCTATGATGGTCCACCCTCAGTTTGAATCTGACGTAGCTCTACATAATCCCTCTTGGATGGGGAAATACTTACAAATACCGAATAAATATTTGTCCTGAACTCTGTACCTTCAGCTATGATTTTTCTATTCCTATTATCACACAACCCAGAATCAATCTGGGGGTGTGCCTTCCTTCTTAGGTCTAATCTACCACCCTGCTGGTACTTCAGACACATCTTGAACTGCACATTTGGCAATGATGAATCATAATATTATAGACTGGTCCACAAAAGATGTAGGAAAAGTTTTTATGGCTAGTAATCAGGGTAGAACAAGTAACGGATTCAAGCTGGAAAAGCGTAGATTTAAAAAAAGGAAATAGGGAGAAACTGGTTCACAAATAGGGTGTTAAATGATTGGGATGGACTCAGTTGACAGGTAGTTAGTGCGGAGTCAATAGGGAACTTTAAAGGGGGCTGGATAAATTCATGGATGGGGATGAAAGGTGGATGTAGGTAGTGTTAAGTAACAGGAACTACCACGTGTAGGTCTCCCAGCCTCTTGTAGCTTCCTTATTTCCTTCAATCTTTTCACCCTTCAGTTCAAGATGTGTCTGACTCCCTGGGTCACTCGCTGGCTACTCACCCCAGAGCGCGGTGGCCGGAGGAGTCCAGGTTCGCCCTCGGCATGTTGCGGTTGAAGCCGATGACTGGACGGTAATTCCTGTTCTGTTCCCCCTTGAGGTCCGACGGCTTGAGTACGCGGGGCGGTTCATCAGCCTTCTCGAGCTTCCTGGACGGGAATATAAAGTCGTCTGCGTACTTAGGGTTGCGGTACCTGACTGTGACCACCTGGTTGTTCTTGACGTCGTCCATGCCCGTCACTGGTGTCAACAGAGTGCTGGAAGAGGAGGGAGGCAACGTTATAAAAGGGTTACATAAGAACATAAGAAAGTAAGGAAGCTACAAGAGGCCGCGAGACCTACACAAAGTAGTTCCTGTTACTTAACATTACCTACATCCACCTCTCATCCCCACACTGGCTACCACCTCCTTACATAATAAACTATGCAATATATAAGGAGGTGGTCTATATATAGTGTATAATAGTGGTTAAATCATGGAATACTTAAGTTTAGTTAATACTTAGGTTAGGGTTAGGAGAGAGGGACGGAGCACATAGAGACAGAGCAAGTGTCATAAACATAGGATAAACAAGGGGCCATCAGAGTCCTGGAGGATAAGGGAAGGAAGACAACGTTGTAAAAGGGTTTGGGTGAGGAGAGAGGGACGGAGAGTGAGATAAAAACACGTAGGAGATTTTAAAAGTTGGAGGCTCTCACACAATACTCTAGAAAGAAGAAGAGGAAGAGAAGAAGAAGAAGAAAAAGAAGAACGAAAAATAAAGACTATAATGAAAGAAAACAAAGAAAAGAAAACAGAAAAAGATGACAACTCTTCAATGAGCCATGAAGTCCTTACCCTTTTGTTTTCACACAGTCCATTGCAAGGAGGATGATACCCTGCATTCCCTGGTACTCCTTGCCACTGATTGGAACCTGAAAGAACAAACAGACATGAAACCGTACCTTGTTTTGACTATACACTGAGCATGAAGTTAGGTGTTCAGGTGAAAAAATGGTAGCTCTGTTTTGTATGGCTGCAAGGCATGGGTTATAAATGCCAAGGCAAGGAGGAGAATAAAGTGATGTAGATGAAATGTTAATCCCTTGAGGCCCAGAAAGTAATTTGTATTGTAATTTGGGTACCATTAGACGATTTTAATGAATATAAGCAATATTTTATTGATAATGACCTGTTTAGTATTCTTGTCCACTAACTAATTTGGTATATTAAGTTATTTTTCATAATTTTATGGTTAACCAGACAATTTCATAGAGCAAAAGAAAGAGCTGGGCGTGAAGGGCTGGTTTATGGAACTGTCGCCGATGGGAATTCTCGCCGAATCAACCTAGAACTCTCGCCAACGTGGAAATTTCAACCTAACCTAGACATTGGCACCTAATTTAACCTAACTGATCAAACTATTGCTGGTATTTCATCCCTGAATGCATAAACACGGGTAAAACCCGATTAAATGTATATATTAGGTCCTGTAATATCAAGAACTGGAACGCTCGACGACGAAGGCGAGTTCCGATCGGCGACAGTTCCAGGTACCGAAGGGGTTAATGTACAAACCTCGTTCTGCTCGTCCATGCCCATCTGGTAGAGGTCGCTGAGGCTGGTGTAGGCCGGGTGCTTCACGCTGACGTACATCCGGTCGTCCCCGCGCTGGTTGCGGCGAACTTCCTCATCCGTCAACTGGTCATACACGTCGTCCAATGCATTCTTTAACCTGGGGGTGATTAGAAGCTTCAATATTTTATACTAGAAGTTTTGAGGAGAGAAGCAATAAACAGTAGGTGATTAAAAGCTTCACTATTATATCCTAGAAATTTTGAGGGGGGCAGAAATTAATGGAAAATAATGACAAATGTAAGAGAATTATAAAGTCTTCCCGGACAAAAGTTACTTAAAAGTTTGAGGCTGTCACACAATACTCTTTTACTCTAACAATACCTTTTTTCAATACTTTTTATAATACTCAAGTTTCTCTATTGCCACCTCCTATCTCAATGACTCACACTTGAATGACCAAAATAACACCATGGACAACACTAATCACGTCTATACTCACCGATTCTCCTCCACAAATGGCAGAAGAGCGACTCCCTGCCACGCAAACTTCTACCCATTTAAGTCAATCTTCTCCACTAAGTAAATACATAAATAAATATCATGTTTATACTCACCGATTCTCGTCCACAAATGGCAGAAGAGCGACTCCCTGCCACGCAAACTTCTTCCCATTTAAGTCAATCTTGAAGTCCTCGGGATAAAAGTCTATGATGACAGATTCCGGGTCCAGCATGAGCTCCCCCCACGGCTCAGGCACGTGGGAGCGGCTGCCGGCGGGGAACACTCCCATCAGCTGCTCCAGGGGGTTGAAGGGAGTGCCAATACCAAACACCACATTCGCGTGTTCGCACTTTGTGAAGTCTGAGGCGAAGGGTGCGTAGTGATAGGGGAAGTACCAGTCCCATGACACACATCCCTGGTAGTAGTATCTGGAAAGAAGAGGATGGGAGTCAGGATGGGTAGTGAGACGTGTTAACTATATTCTTTAACCCCTTGAGACCCAGAGTGTAATTTCCATTGTAATTTGGGTACCATTAGACATTTTTTGTGAATATAAGCAATATTTTATAGATATGACCTGTTTAGTATCCTTGTCCACTTACTAATTTGGTATATTTGGTCACTTTTCGTAATTTTATGGCTAACAACATACAATTTTTTATAGCAAAGGAAAGATCTGGGCGTGAAGAGGTTAAGCAGTGAAAGCATCCTCATATATTCCAACGAAATCTTGGAACTAGATGTTGTTTTCCAGGTCTATTGCAACCTTATCTACATGACAAAACAGCAGAACAACCTCGGCAACAACAGTTTAACACACTCACTTGAGCACCCAACACAAGCCTCGGGCATATTCATCGGCAACGTTGGCCCGGAACTCATGGTTGTTGGGGCTCACTTCAAACTTGGACTCGTAGTAGCGGTCCTTGGAACCGGCTTCGTACAGCCGCACTTCATCGGGGGTTTCCTCCTCCTCGTCCGACCCTTCCACATTGTCGATGGAACGCTTCTGTCCACGTCCGCCCCTGATCACCATGTGGAGAAAGAGTGGATGTGTCAGTACTAAGCCATCCCAAGGGGCAGAGTTCTCCAGAAAATAATGTATAAATGTGGGATATTTACCAAGGAGATAGATTTAAGTTCAAAATTTAGATATTAAATATTAAAAAATTGATATTCAGTTCAAAATTTTCCAAATAAGTTATACCTCATGACACTACCTTCAACACACTAGTCCCCCGCCACTCACCCTCCGCCCTGGCGGTCCATGTTGCCGTAGCGCTGCTCCATGATGGCGTCCTTGGCGCCGTGGGCCACCGACGTGTCTCCCGCCTTCATCACACCCAGCGCTCCTCGCCCCGTCTCATTCTGTTAAATAGCCAATACATGTCACTGGTTTATAGACACAGCCAATACAATTTATTTATTTACTTTTTACATCACATAGGACTGGCCAGGAAGGAAGGAAGAAAAGAAAGAAAGAAAAAGAAAAGAAAAAAAAATCCCGCTTAGTTGCCAGTCTCTATAAAAAAACTACTACAATACAATACAGCCCTTCATCGTGCCAACAGATCCCGTACACCCTTTTTTCCATGCCACCTTTTGGTCACTACTGATTTCCACTATTTTTCTCACCTTGAATCTATTTGCAGCTTCCTTGTCCATCTTCTCGTTCCTCTTCTTGGCCTTGTCTCGGGCTCGGAAGTCCAGTTCCCTCCTCTGTCTGTTTCTGAAGATTTCGTCCTCCACTTTACCAAGGTTTTGTAGGATCATCTGCACACGCTTCATGTTAGCCGTGCCACTGTCAGTCAGCCAGCCCTGGGAGACAAAGGGAAGGACACACTGTAAGTTTAACCCCTTGAGGCCCAGAGCGTAATTACCATTGTAATTTGGGTCCCATTAGACGATTTTTAGTGAATATAAGCAATGTTTTTATAGATACGACCTGTTTAGTATCCTTCTCCACTAGTTAATTTGGTATATTACGTTACTTTTTGTGATTTTATGGCTAACAACACACTTTTATAGCCAAGGAAAGATCTGGGCGTGAAGGGTTAATGGTTCAAAAGGAATGTAATGACTTGTACAAGGGCTGGCCAGTTACTGTACACCAGGGTAAGCTGGGGTGCCCTCCAAGGCTTCGCAAAAACATTCATTACCCTCAAGTTTTTTTGTTTCTCTGCCAAAGACTGGTGTTAGATAATGTATCTGATCATTTAATTTGTCAAGTATATGCATTGAGTTAATATATAAATGTGCCACCTTTATGTGTTAAATGTGTCACTAGCAGGTCATAAGAAGTACTTGCAGGAGTTTGGAGAGTTGTTAAAAGTTGAATATGCTGACTTAACCCCTTCACGCCCAGTTCTTTCTTTCCTGGGCTATAAAAATTGTATGTTGTCGAGCCATAAAATTACGAAAGTGACTTAATATACCAAATTAGTTAGTGGACAAGGATACTAAACATATGTATTGAAATATGTATTGAAATATTGCTTATATTCACTAAAAATCGTCTAATGGTACCCAAATTACTATGGAAATTATGGTCTGGGTCTCAAGGGGTTAAACTCGAGAATGAAAACATATTGTTCATAACTATAAAATATGATGCAAATGTGAAACTGGGGTACCTTCTATAATCAAAATGCTATCTACAATAATCAGACCACACAAGAACAGCAATACTCACGCCTGTCTTGTAGCAGCAGTCTTTGTAGAGCTTAACTAGACGGTCAATTGCATTCTCTCGGATCTCAAGGGAAGGCAAGTGAGGCAAGAAATCATTCCCTGGAAAGTGTGGAGAAAATTAGAACCAGTAACTATTAAACTGCAGATGCTGATTTGAGATGCCTAATTATCTTATCTAAACACAATACCTGTCATACATATATCTACCTAGAGTCTTTCCATTTTATCAAGTCACTTGTGGAAATTACCCACCAACTACCCTCTCAATTATTAGTAGAGTGGTAGCTTTGTTCACCCCCCCCCCCTTGTGAGGGAGGTATGAACTGTTCGCTCACCATAGGGGGAGAGTAGGAATGTATATATATAATTATAATGCGAAATGGGTAGAAATTAAAGCGACTAAAGTGACTTGATACATTAGAAAGACTATAGTGATCCTCAATGTCAGACAAACAATGATCCCCAAACTTTTTCCTGTCAAGAGTTTTAGCTGAGCCTAACAGATCTAGGAAACGCTTGATAAATGTGAGAGCAAGGCTAGGGCAGGAGGATCAAAGGAGGGATCACATGAGCGCGGATATAATGATAGAATACATGAAGGATAGCAAATATGATGCCATAGAAAAAGGTATCAGCTTGTAACGGAGTAAAAAGATACATCTGCAATATTTCCTTTTATACTAATAGAAGGGGATGTCATTCTGCCTAGACGTAAACATCACAGGTAAAGGAAGCCTGAGGGAGAATTTTCCGAAAAGAATATATAGTAAAGAGAAATAAGAATAAGAAATAAAGAATAGAAAGACTGCCTCCACTCACCCACAAAGCAGCACATGAACTTGTTGTGTGGGGGTGTGGCAGGTATGTTAGGAAGGTGGTGTTATAGGGGGTGTTAAGAAGGGAGTCAGTTATAGGGGGTGTTGGGAAGGGAGTCAGTTATAGGGGGTGTTGGGAAGGGAGTCAGTTATAGGGGTGTTAAGAAGGGCGTCAGTTATAGGGGGTGTTGGGAAGGGAGTCAGTTATAGGGGGTGTTGGGAAGGGAGTCAGTTATAGGGGGTGTTAGGAAGGGAGTCAGTTATAGGGGTGTGGTTTAAGGGGGGGAAGGGAGTCAGTTATAGGGGGTGTTGGGAAGGGAGTCAGTTATAGGGGGTGTTGGGAAGGGAGTCAGTTATAGGGGGTGTTGGGAAGGGAGTCAGTTATAGGGGGTGTTGGGAAGGGAGTCAGTTATAGGGGGTGTTGGGAAGGGAGTCAGTTATAGGGGGTGTTGGGAAGGGAGTCAGTTATAGGGGGTGTTGGAAGGGAGTCAGTTATAGGGGGTGTTGGGAAGGGAGTCAGTTATAGGGGGTGTTGGGAAGGGAGTCAGTTATAGGGGGTGGGGTGGTGTTGGGAAGGGAGTCAGTTATAGGGGGTGTTGGGAAGGGAGTCAGTTATAGGGGTGTTGGGAAGGGAGTCAGTTATAGGGGTGTTGGGAAGGGGTCAGTTATAGGGGGTGTTGGGAAGGGAGTCAGTTATAGGGGTGTGAAGGAGTCAGTTATGGGGTGTAAGGGAGTCAGTTATAGGGGGTGTTGGGAAGGGAGTCAGTTATAGGGGTGTTGGGAAGGGAGTCAGTTATAGGGGGTGTTGGGAAGGGAGTCAGTTATAGAGGGTGTTGGGAAGGGAGTCAGTTATAGGGGGTGTTAAGAAGGGAGTCAGTTATAGGGGGTGTTGGGAAGGGAGTCAGTTATAGGGGGTGTTGGGAAGGGAGTCAGTTATAGGGGGTGTTA
This sequence comes from Chionoecetes opilio, assembly GCA_016584305.1. Taxonomy (NCBI): domain Eukaryota; kingdom Metazoa; phylum Arthropoda; class Malacostraca; order Decapoda; family Majidae; genus Chionoecetes; species Chionoecetes opilio. The sequence continues at coordinate 425,677 of JACEEZ010004721.1, read as the reverse complement.
GAAGGGAGTCAGTTATAGGGGTGTTGGGAAGGGAGTCAGTTATAGGGGGTGTTGGGAAGGGAGTCAGTTATAGGGGGTGTTGGGAAGGGAGTCAGTTATAGGGGTGTTGGGAAGGGGTCAGTTATAGGGGGTGTTGAAGGAGTCAGTTATAGGGGGTGTTGGGAAGGGAGTCAGTTATAGGGGGTGTTGGGAAGGGAGTCAGTTATAGAGGGTGTTGGGAAGGGAGTCAGTTAAGGGGGGTTGGGAAGGGAGTCAGTTATAGGGGGTGTTGGGAAGGGAGTCAGTTATAGGGGGTGTTGGGAAGGGCGTCAGTTATAGGGGGTGTTAAGAAGGGAGTCAGTTATAGGGGGTGTTGGGAAGGGAGTCAGTATAGGGGGTGTTGGGAAGGGCGTCAGTTATAGGGGGTGTTGGGAAGGGCGTCAGTTATAGGGGGTGTTGGGAAGGGAGTCAGTTATTGAGGTGGCATTTTTTTTTTACTGCATCCACTCACCCACAAAGAAGCACATGAACTTGTTAGGAAGGTGGTGTTATAGGGGGTGTTGGGAAGGGAGTCAGTTATAGGGGGTGTTGGGAAGGGAGTCAGTTATAGAGGTGGCATATTTTTTTTTTACTGCATCCACTCACCCACAAAGAAACACATGAACACCCAGTCGTCGATGGCGCGGTCAAAGTCGTACTTGAAGGGCAGGTTGGGCATCTGCAGCTCCCTCTCCAGGTACTCCCGCAGCACGTTGAGGCGCACAAAGATGAACCTGGTCTCCTCAAACACCTTCTCCGCCTCTCCGTCATTGCCCTCTGCCACCCCAACACACTCCTTCAACTCATGGCCTGCGGAAAGGAAAAATCAATCACCATTCAATCAGCAGCCATGGAGAGAGGATGACTTTTTTTATTTTTTTTAGCCTATAGCCCCACTTTTTTTGCCGTTTTTATTTTACGGGCACGAAAATATAAAAAAAGAAAAAAAAAAAAGAAGAGGGTAACAAAAAGCCTGTTACTGTCAGTCCCTATAAAGAAGACAGTAACAGAATACAGTATAAATATAGAGGGACAAAAGTAAAAAAAAAAATGCAAGGGAGATGATAGAAGAAAGGACGTCTTACCAAGCTATAAGGATACCCGATAAAGAGAGGGAGACGCAAGTAAAAATAAAAAAAGCAAGAGAGATGATAGAAGAAACCAAGAGAAACCAAGAAAAAAGAAACAACATCTTACCAAGCTGGCCACAGACGTCACAGGGCTTGGGTTTGTTTGGCTTGAACTCCTCCCTGATGATGGTAAAGTTGACCTCATGTGTGGCGAGGCCCAGCATGATGAGGTCGGCGTCGGCGCCACACAGGACGTGCTGTGTGTTGGGGTCGTGGTCTGGCTGGGCGCGCTGCTTGCGTATGAAGTCCATTATCTTGTGCTCTCCCTCCCCGGGCACGTTGGCATCAGAGAGAATCACCTGCCACGGAGAAGAACATAGAGAACATTAACAAGAAAATAAGGAAGCTACAAGAGGCCGTGAGACATGAGAACATAAGGAAGCTACAAGAGGCCGTGAGACATGAGAACATAAGGAAGCTACAAGAGGCCGTGAGACATAAGAACATAAGGAAGCTACAAGAGGCCGTGAGACATGAGAACATAAGGAAGCTACAAGAGGCCGTGAGACATGAGAACATAAGGAAGCTACAAGAGGCCGTGAGACATGAGAACATAAGGAAGCTACAAGAGGCCGTGAGACATAAGAACATAAGGAAGCTACAAGAGGCCATGAGACATAAGAACATAAGGAAGCTACAAGAGGCCATGAGACATAAGAACATAAGGAAGCTACAAGAGGCCGTGACACATAAGAACATAAGGAAGCTACAAGAGGCCATGAGACATAAGAACATAAGGAAGCTACAAGAGGCCGTGAGACATAAGAACATAAGGAAGCTACAAGAGGCCGTGAGACATAAGAACATAAGGAAGCTACAAGAGGCCTGAGACATAAGAACATAAGGAAGCTACAAGAGGCCGTGAGACATAAGAAATAAGGAAGCTACAAGAGGCCGTGAGACATAAGAACATAAGGAAGCTACAAGAGGCCTGAGACATAAGAACATAAGGAAGCTACAAGAGGCCTTGAACATAAGAACATAAGGAAGCTACAAGAGGCCGTGAGACATAAGAACATAAGGAAGCTACAAGAGCCATGAGACATAAGAACATAAGGAAGCTACAAGAGGCCATGAGACATAAGAACATAAGGAAGCTACAAGAGGCCGTGAGACAAGAACATAAGGAAGCTACAAGAGGCCATGAGACATAAGAACATAAGGAAGCTACAAGAGGCCGTGAGACATAAGAACATAAGGAAGCTACAAGAGGCCGTGAGACATAAGAACATAAGGAAGCTACAAGAGACCGTGAGACATAAGAACATAAGGAAGCTACAAGAGGCCGTGAGACATAAGAACATAAGGAAGCTACAAGAGGCCAGTGAGACATAAGAACATAAGGAAGCTACAAGAGGCCATGAGACATAAGAACATAAGGAAGCTACAAGAGGCCATGAGACATAAGAACATAAGGAAGCTACAAGAGGCCGTGAGACATAAGAAACATAAGGAAGCTACAAGAGCCATGAGACATAAGAACATAAGGAAGCTACAAGAGGCCGTGAGACATAAGAACATAAGGAAGCTACAAGAGGCCGTGAGACATAAGAACATAAGGAAGCTACAAGAGGCCGTTAGACATAAGAACATAAGGAAGCTACAAGAGGCCGTGAACATAAGAACATAAGGAAGCTACAAGAGGCCGTGAGACATAAGAACATAAGGAAGCTACAAGAGGCCATGAGACAAGAACATAAGGAAGCTACAAGAGGCCGTGAGACATAAGAACATAAGGAAGCTACAAGAGGCCGTGAGACATAAGAACATAAGGAAGCTACAAGAGGCCGTGAGACACAAGAACATAAGGAAGCTACAAGAGGGCCGTGAGACATAAGAACATAAGGAAGCTACAAGAGGCCGTGAACATAAGAACATAAGGAAGCTACAAGAGGCCGTGAACATAAGAACATAAGGAAGCTACAAGAGGCCGTGAACATAAGAACATAAGGAAGCTACAAGAGGCCGTGAACATAAGAACATAAGGAAGCTACAAGAGGCCGTGAACATAAGAACATAAGGAAGCTACAAGAGGCCGTGAACATAAGAACATAAGGAAGCTACAAGAGGCCGGAGACATAAGAACTAAGGAAGCTACAAGAGGCCGTGAGACATAAGAACATAAGGAAGCTACAAGAGGCCGTGAGACATAAGAACATAAGGAAGCTACAAGAGGCCGTGAGACATAAGAACATAAGGAAGCTACAAGAGGCCGTGACACATAAGAACATAAGGAAGCTACAAGAGGCCGTGAGACATAAGAACATAAGGAAGCTACAAGAGGCCATGAGACATAAGAACATAAGGAAGCTACAAGAGGCCGTGAGACATAAGAACATAAGGAAGCTACAAGAGGCCGTGAGACATAAGAACATAAGGAAGCTACAAGAGGCCGTGAGACATAAGAACATAAGGAAGCTACAAGAGGCCGTGAGACATAAGAAAATAAGGAAGCTACAAGAGGCCATGAGACATAAGAACACAAGGAAGCTACAAGAGGCCATGAGACATAAGAACATAAGGAAGCTACAAGAGACCATGAGACATAAGAACATAAGGAAGCTACAAGAGGCCATGAGACATAAGAACATAAGGAAGCTACAAGAGGCGAGACATAAGAACATAAGGAAGCTACAAGAGGCCGTGAGACATAAGAACATAAGGAAGCTACAAGAGGCGTGACACATAAGAACATAAGGAAGCTACAAGAGGCCGTGAGACATAAGAACATAAGGAAGCTACAAGAGGCCTGAGACATAAGAACATAAGGAAGCTACAAGAGGCCGTGAGACATAAGAACATAAGGAAGCTACAAGAGGCCGTGACACATAAGAACATAAGGAAGCTACAAGAGGCCGTGAGACATAAGAACATAAGGAAGCTACAAGAGGCCGTGAGACATAAGAACATAAGGAAGCTACAAGAGGCCGTGAGACATAAGAACATAAGGAAGCTACAAGAGGCCGTGAGACATAAGAACATAAGGAAGCTACAAGAGGCCGTGAGACATAAGAACATAAGGAAGCTACAAGAGGCCGTGAGACATAAGAAAATAAGGAAGCTACAAGAGGCCGTGAGACATAAGAACATAAGGAAGCTACAAGAGGCCATGAGACATAAGAACATAAGGAAGCTACAAGAGGCCATGAGACATAAGAACATAAGGAAGCTACAAGAGGCCACGAGACATAAGAACATAAGGAAGCTACAAGAGGCCATGAGACATAAGAACATAAGGAAGCTACAAGAGGGCGGAGACATAAGAACATAAGGAAGCTACAAGAGGCCGTGAGACATTAGAACATAAGGAAGCTACAAGAGGCCATGAGACAATAAGAACATAAGAATAGAAGCTACAAGAGGCGTGAGACATAAGAACATAAGGAAGCTACAAGAGGCCATGTAGACATAGAACATAAGAACATAAGGAAGCTACAAGAGGGCGAGAGACATAAGAACATAAGGAAGCTAAAGAGGCCGTGAGATAGAACATAAGAACATAAGGAAGCTACAAGAGGCCGTGAGACATAAGAACATAAGGAAGCTACAAGAGGCCGTGAGACATAAGAACATAAGGAAGCTACAAGAGGCCATGAGACACAAGAACATAAAAAGCTACAAGAGGCCATGAGACACATAAGAAATAAGGAAGCTACAAGAGGCCGTGGGACATAAGAACATAAGGAAGCTACAAGAGGCCGTGAGACATAAGAACATAAGGAAGCTACAAGAGGCCATGAGACATAAGAACATAAGGAAGCTACAAGAGGCCATGAGACATAAGAACATAAGGAAGCTACAAGAGGCCATGAGACATAAGAACATAAGGAAGCTACAAGAGGCCATGAGACATAAGAACATAAGGAAGCTACAAGAGGCCATGAGACATAAGAACATAAAAAAGCTACAAGAGGCCATGAGACATAAGAACATAAGAACATAAGGAAGCTATAGGAGGGCGAGACATAAGAACATAAGGAAGCTACAAGAGGCCGTGAGACATAAGAACATAAAAACATAGAGGCGAGAGACATAAGAACATAAGGAAGCTAAAAGAGCCGTAGAGACATAAGAACATAAGGAAGCTACAAGAGCCGTGAGACATAAGAACATAAGGAAGCTACAAGAGGCCGTGAGACATAAGAACATAAGGAAGCTACAAGAGGCCGTGAGACACTAAGAACATAAGGAAAGCTACAAGAGGCCATGAGACATAAGAACATAAGGAAGCTACAAGAGGCCGTGGACATAAGAACATAAGGAAGCTACAGAGGCCGTGAACATAAGAACATAAGGAAGCTACAAGAGGCCGTGAGACATAAGAACATAAGGAAGCTACAAGAGGCCGTGAGACATAAGAACATAAGGAAGCTACAAGAGGCCATGAGACATAAGAACATAAGGAAGCTACAAGAGGCCGTGAGACATAAGAACATAAGGAAGCTACAAGAGGCCATGAGACATAAGAACATAAGGAAGCTACAAGAGGCCGTGAGACATAAGAACATAAGGAAGCTACAAGAGGGGCTGAGACATAAGAACATAAGGAAGCTACAAGAGGCCGTGAGACATAAGAACATAAGGAAGCTACAAGAGCCGTGAGACATAAGAACATAAGGAAGCTACAAGAGGCCGTGAGACATAAGAACATAAGGAAGCTACAAGAGGCCGTGAGACATAAGAACATAAGGAAGCTACAAGAGGCCGTGAGACATAAGAACATAAGGAAGCTACAAGAGGCCGTGAGACATAAGAACATAAGGAAACTACAAGAGGCCATGAGACATAAGAACATAAGGAAGCTACAAGAGGCCGTGAGACATAAGAACATAAGGAAGCTACAAGAGGCCGTGAGACATAAGAACATAAGGAAGCTACAAGAGGCCGTGAGACATAAGAACATAAGGAAGCTACAAGAGGCCGTGAGACATAAGAACATAAGGAAGCTACAAGAGGCCGTGAGACATAAGAACATAAGGAAGCTACAAGAGGCCGTGAGACATAAGAACATAAGGAAGCTACAAGAGGCCTGTGAGACATAAGAACATAAGGAAGCTACAAGAGGCCGTGAGACATAAGAACATAAGGAAACTACAAGAGGCCATGAGACATAAGAACATAAGGAAGCTACAAGAGGCCGTGAGACATAAGAACATAAGGAACTACAAGAGGCCATGAGACATAAGAACATAAGGAAGCTACAAGAGGCCGTGAGACATAAGAACATAAGGAAACTACAAGAGGCCATGAGACATAAGAACATAAGGAAAGCTACAAGAGGCCTGGACACATAAGAACATAAGGAAGCTACAAGAGGCCGTGAGACATAAGAACATAAGGAAGCTACAAGAGGCCGTGAGACATAAGAACATAAGGAAGCTACAAGAGGCCGTGAGACATAAGAACATAAGGAACTACAAGAGGCCATGAGACATAAGAACATAAGGAAGCTACAAGAGGCCGTGAGACATAAGAACATAAGGAAGCTACAAGAGGCCAGTGAGACATAAGAACATAAGGAAGCTACAAGAGGCCGTGAGACATAAGAACATAAGGAAGCTACAAGAGGCCAGTGAGACATAAGAACATAAGGAAACTACAAGAGGCCATGAGACATAAGAACATAAGGAAGCTACAAGAGGCCGTGAGACATAAGAACATAAGGAAACTACAAGAGGCCATGAGACATAAGAACATAAGGAAGCTACAAGAGGCCGTGAGACATAAGAACATAAGGAAACTACAAGAGGCCATGAGACATAAGAACATAAGGAAGCTACAAGAGGCCGTGAGACATAAGAACATAAGGAAGCTACAAGAGGCCATGAGACATAAGAACATAAGGAAGCTACAAGAGGCCGTGAGACATAAGAACATAAGGAAGCTACAAGAGGCCATGAGACATAAGAACATAAGGAAACTACAAGAGGCCATGAGACACATAAGAACATAAGGAAGCTACAAGAGGCCGTGAGACATAAGAACATAAGGAAACTACAAGAGGCCATGAGACATAAGAACATAAGGAAGCTACAAGAGGCCGTGAGACATAAGAACATAAGGAAGCTACAAGAGGCCATGAGACATAAGAACATAAGGAAGCTACAAGAGGCCGTGAGACATAAGAACATAAGGAAGCTACAAGAGGCCATGAGACATAAGAACATAAGGAAACTACAAGAGGCCTGAGACATAAGAACAATGAAGTAAAACTGTTATGTGCATAAGGAACTACAGCCGGAGAATGAATAGTTGAAGTCTACGTGCCGTAGTAAAAATGAGAATTAGGAGAGGCCAGAGACATAAGAACATGAAGAAGCTACAAGAGGCGTGAGACATAAGACATAAGGAGCCTACCATTAGGCTTCTCGAGAGAACTAGGAACTTTCAGGCCGCTGGCACATAAGATAGGACCTGAAAGGCTGAGACATTATGTTAACTAAGGAGCTACAGAGCCGTGAGACATACAGACTAGGAAGTACAGAGCTTATAAGAACATGAAGCTAAAGAGGCCGTGAACATAAAATTTAGGATGCTAAGAGGATAGCGAACTAAGAAACTAAAGACATAAACAATAAGAATGTAAAGATAGCTTGATGTACCTACCAAGTGGTAGTTTAGTCTGTACTAGTATAGGCACTTGAAGCTCCATGAAGGCGTCTGATGCGAGCAAATCGCCTCTTCTTCTCGGGCATTGAAGCCCTGAAAGACGGACTTGAATGGTGTTAGTTAAAGGGCACTTTGAAGCCATGAAGACTTTAAGAAGAGATATGTTATAAGTTTAGTCTGTATCTGTCAATTATTTTCATGGCAATTGTAATGCAGTAAGAAATAAAACATAAAAATAAGTAAGTAAAGAGTAACTACAGTGTACCCATTACATTTCAGCATCATCTTGATCAACCTCGTTCTTCTGGCTTTGAAAGCCCACGCGAGTTGCTGGTCACTGCACTGCAAGTGAGGCCATGTACAGCAACAATCAAAGGCGGTATGTGCAAATTATTTTTAGTGGCATATGGTAAAGTAAAAAAAAAAATGAAGTAATGTAATAAAGTAATAATACTATAAGTAATACTTAATATGTAAAATGTATGTCTTGGAGGGTCTGCACTCTTTTTGAGGTGGATGTAAGCCAAAATGCAGTAGTAAAATAAATGTTTTTTTTTTTTGCTTTGGCTGTGTACTTAAAAAAAAATAAAATAATAATAGTATGTATAAAAATAATTCCTCAAATATGCACATCATCTCGTCTCGTTCTGGAGGCTCTGTCCTCCGGGTGGGTGCACGGGTGGATGATGCCGTTCATGTCAAGGTAGAGGTTATCAAACTCAATGCCGTTGGCGTTCGGCTTTGAGGTGTCCTGAGGTATGACCTTCCCATCGTCAGTGTTGTATTGCTGAAACATAAGCAGGGGAGGTTTGATTGATTGATTGATTGATTGATTGATTGATTGATGATTGTTTGATTTATTTATTTATTTATTGTTGTTTATTAGGCTTAAAATAACATACATAAGGTTAACTATACATAATTTATATCCAAGCCGCGGTCCATCGAGCCGACTCTTTTATGGACCTGATGCCTTAGATTTTTTTCAATTACAACAGTCGTGGAATTAAAAACATAAGAACAACATAAGGAAATAAGGGAGCAACAAGAGGCCGCGAGACCTACACGAGGTAGTTCCTGTTACTTAACACTACCTACATCCACCTTTCATCCCCATCCATGAATTTATCTAGCCTCCCTTTAAAGCTCTCTAATGACTCCGCACTAACTACCTGTCTACTGAGTCATACTTTGAGTTGGTACTTTTGTTGTGAAAGTAAAGTATGCATTTTAATTAACCCCTTCACGCCCAGATCTTTCCTTTGCTATAAAAAAAATGTATGTTGTCGAGCCATAAAATTACGAGAAGTAACTGAATAAACCAAATTAGCTAGTGGGAAAGGATACTAAACAGGTCATATCTATAAAAACATTGCTTACATTCATTAAAAATCATCTAATGGTGGTCAAATTACAATGGAAAGCCCTACACTGCCCTCAAGCCCTACACTGCCGCCCGGGCTTCAGAACCACACTGCGGTGCGGCGAAGTTTGTTAAAAATTGACTCTTCAATAATAATAAAAAAAATAATATTTCACCCTCTTCTAAACAGCAGCGTGCACCTATTCCCCAAGTACTTCTGCTCCACTACTCTGCACTGCCCCACTCTCGCACTAACAAGATATGTATTGGCGAGAATGCGGGGCGAGCCGGGAGGGGCGGGGCGGGCAAAGACTGAGTGCCAGATTCATTCAAAACTCTTCAGGAAAAATTTTGTCTCGGCTCGAAATCGGCGGATTGAGTTTCTTGAGAACCTTTTTCTGCAAATCAACCACCGTCATATCACTATACCCTAATTATGGGTTTATGGAACTGTCGCCGAAACACCACCCGAGAACTCTTGCCGACAGTGGAACACTCGCCGACGTCGGCAAGCAATTCCTATCGGCGACAGTTCAAGGTACCTAAATAAGTACAAAATTATGATCAATGCTTCAGTGGGGTACGGGGGGGGGGGGGGGGGGGGATGCGGCCATGGCCCCCCCTTTTGCAAAGAATAAATAATTATATTTATTGCCCCCCCCTTTTAAAGTTTCTGGGTACGCCACTAATTATATAATTATGATCCAAAAATAAAAATTTACTCAAAAATAACAAAAATCCGCCGCCTGCCCCAGCCACGGCAGGAATTGTCAGAGCGACTCCCTCAGTCTCCCTGCCTTGCCCTTCCCCTGCACTACACCCCCAGTCCCTGCCATGCTGCCTCCCCTGCACTACACCCCCTGTCAGGCTGCCTCCCCTTGCATCACTAACACACCGGGCAGGCCATGACCCCAGCCTGCCCGCCCTGCCTCGCACCCTGCCGACACTTGGCTATGTAGAGCACCCACAAACTCCGGCACTCTTGGAGAAAGTGGGTCCCATATTCTTCACGAGTGCCCAAACTCCTTACTAGACCAAGTGAATCTACAGTTTAGGGACGCTGGGACCGGCTGCAGCGGTACAACACCACGGCTCTCAGGAATTAACCTCTAAACAACACCAAGTACCAAGTCGTCAGTCCCCATCACGCCGCACACACGCACTCACCACACACACACCATTACCCACACACACACTTCACTCCCACACTTCCCACTTCCCCCATGCCACCCTTCACCCATATTTACCTTGTCCTCCACACATTCAATAATAACTGAGGCATATTTCCTTGATAACCAGCGGAAAAATGCGGGGACTCCCATCGCGACAGGCTAGCGTCCTCACCTCTGCCTCACTGCCGCTATCATTACATCCACCTAGTATTACACCCCTTATACCATTAATATACCTCTAAATCACTATATAGATACCTGTAATGATCTCTTAACAAGTGTTTATGGTTTATGTGTGGTGGTAGAAGGGTGTGAGAGGAGTGTAGTGGTGTTTTAATGGTTTATTGGAGTCATGCGGTGGGTTAATGTAAGCTTGATTTAGAAGGAAAGGTGACTGGCGTGTGTGAATAAATAATGTCACAGCGTAATGCGTCACATATAAGAACATAAGAAAATAAGGAAGCTACAAGAGGCCGTGAGACATAAGAAAATAAGGAAGCTACAAGAGGCCGTGAGACCTACACGTGGTAGTTCCTGTTACTTACAACTACCTACTTCCCCCTTTCATCCCCATCCATGACGCTCATCCTTATTTATATCTCCTTTTATTTCACCAGCTGAATGACTACTGATAGCATGTCTTATTTCCCTAATGCAATGATTTATAGCTATAGGGCAGTTCTATCTACCATTATATCGATATCACGTAGACGGAGACTAGATTAATGCGACGGAGATGAGCACCGAAGCCACGCACAGTTTGGCATATGCCCCCATCTCACTGTTTCCCAATACTATCTAAGGCCTCTTCCATTTGCGACATTTCAAGAACCAGTTCACGGAACCCAAGAGTTCAGGCGTTCCATTTGCGCACTAAAACCTGGGTCCGAGGCAAAGCGCGTAGTGATGCAGCAAAACCGTGAACTTTCTCTACTCACATTGAGAGGTGGGTAGCTTGGGTAGAGTTTTCAGTTCATAACAAACAATGGTCACCTTGGGCCCTATTTCTCTTATCGTGAAGGGTTTTCCGCATGCACGAGTCGGAGAGGATTTTCAGACGGCATAAAAGAGGCATACATGGCTGGTGGAGGCCATGCGTTCCCGCGATCTTAAACTTGATATGATCCCTTCACATAGCAGCTAGCTGAGTTATATCTCTCGTTATCTCTCTCGCTACTTCTCTCTCTCTTGTTCTCTCTCTCGTTATCTCTCTCTTTCTCTCTCTATCTCTCTCTCTCTCGTTATCTCTCTTTCTCTCGGTATCTCTCTCTCTCGTTATCTCTCTCCTCTTAAATTGCCTCGCCAGCTGAGTATGTTTGTAAACAAAAAACGGGGTTTTTGCGTTCCATTTGTGACACGCGAACCCAACCCTGAACTGAAAGAACTGGTTCATGCAGCTTGGGCACAAATGGAAGAGGCCTCTAATGTATGATCTACTCCTGTCTATCAGGTGATTTCTAAGGGGCATACGCTAAACTGCGCGTGGCCTCGGTGCTCATCTCCGTCGCATTAGCCCTCGAGTGTGGTGCGTGACAACCCACTACCACAGGGCTAGTACGTGTGACACCCGGGTTACCAGTTACCTTGCCCAGGTTTCTCCAGGTAGCCATTTATCAACCCGAAAGAAAGGATGAACAGCTGTGCGAGCTGCACTCCGACTGCCCTGGCTTGGATTCGAACCCGGGCCCATAGATTCGTAAGCTAGGCGCGCTATATCCACTACACCACGGAGGCGCAAAAAGACATGGACAGTGGCGTACCGAGGGGGGGCATATATATATTGCACCCCCCTTTTCAATTAAATTTTCTGGGTAGGCCACTGGACATGGATTATACATCTAGATATAACATTAAAAATACAAAGATACCGGACCCATACTCAGGTCACCTAGATCATTAACACTCCCCTTCATGGTGACTGACTGACTGACTGAATGACTGAGAGATTGATTTAATGCCAAAAAAGGTGAATGTGCGAGAGAGAGAGAGAGAGAGAGAGAGAGAGAGAGAGAGAGAGAGAGAGAGAGAGAGAGAGAGAGAGAGAGAGAGAGAGAGATTTAATGCCAAAAAAGGTGTGTGTGTGTGAGATTGATTTAATGCCAAAAAAGGTGTGTGTGTGTGAGATTGATTTAATGCCAAAAAAGGTGTGTGTGAGAGATTGATTTAATGCCAAAAAGGTGTGTGTGAGAGATTGATTTAATGCCAAAAAAGGTGTGTGCGAGAGATTGATTTAATCCCAAAAAAGGTGTATGTGTGAGAGATTGATTTAATGCCAAAAAAGGTATATGTGTGAGAGATTGATTTAATGACAAAAAAGGTGTATGTGCGAGAGATTGATTTAATGCCAAAAAAGGTGTGTGTCTGAGAGATTGATTTAATGCCAAAAAAGGTGTATGTGTGAGAGATTGATTTAATGCCAAAAAAGGTGTATGTGCGAGAGATTGATTTAATGCCAAAAAAGGTGTATGTGCGAGAGATTGATTTAATGCCAAAAAAGGTGTGTGAGAGATTGATTTAATGCCAAAAAAGGTGTGTGTGTGAGATTGATTTAATGCCAAAAAAGGTGTGTGTGAGAGATTGATTTAATGCCAAAAAAGGTGTGTGTGCGAGAGATTGATTTAATGCCAAAAAAGGTGTAGCTATGTGTGAGAGATTGATTTAATGCCAAAAAAGGTGTATGTGTGAGAGATTGATTTAATGCCAAAAAGGTGTATGTGCGAGAGATTGATTTAATGCCAAAAAAGGTGTGTGAGAGATTGATTTAATGCCAAAAAAAGGTGTGTGAGATTGATTTAATGCCAAAAAAGGTGCATGTGCGAGAGATTGATTTAATGCCAAAAAAGGTGTGTGCGAGAGATTGATTTAATGCCAAAAAAGGTGTGTGTGAGATTGATTAATGCCAAAAAAGGTGTGTGTGCGAGAGATTGATTTAATGCCAAAAAAGGTGTGTGTGTGAGATTGATTTAATGCCAAAAAAGGTGTGTGCGAGAGATTGATTTAATGCCGAAAAAGGTGTATGTGCGAGAGATTGATTTAATGCCAAAAAAGGGTGTGTGTGAGAGATTGATTTAATTCCAAAAAAGGTGTGTGCGCGAAGATTGATTTAATGCCAAAAAAGGTGTGGTGCGATTGATTTAATGCCAAAAAAGGTGTGTGCGAGAGATTGATTTAATGCCAAAAAAGGTGTATGTGCGAGGGATTGATTTAATGCCAAAAAAGGTGTGTGTGAGATTGATTTAATGCCAAAAAAGGGTGTTGTGTGAGATTGATTTAATGCCAAAAAAGGTGTATGTGGGTGAGATTGATTTAATGCCAAAAAAGGTGTTGTGTGAGAGATTGGTTTAATGCCAAAAAAGGTTGTGAGAGATTGATTTAATGCCAAAAAAGGTGTATGTGCGATGATTGATTTAATGCCAAAAAAGGTGTGTGTGTGAGAGATTGATTTAATGCCAAAAAAGGTGTGTGTGTGTGAGATTGATTTAATGCCAAAAAAGGTGTGTGTGAGAGATTGATTTAATGCCAAAAAAGGTGTTGTGCGAGAGATTGATTTAATGCCAAAAAAGGTGTGTGTGGAGAGAGATTAATGCAAAAGAGGTGGGTGCGAGAGATGATAAGCCAAAAAGGTGGAGAGAGGGGAGAGAGAGAGAGAGAGAGAGAGAGAGAGAGAGAGAGAGAGAGAGAGAGAGAGAGAGAGAGAGAGAGAGAGATTTAATGCCAAAAAAGGTGTATATGCGAGATTGATTTAATGCCAAAAAAGGTGTATGTGCGAGAGATTGATTTAATGCCAAAAAAGGTGTGTGTGAGATTGATTTAATGCCAAAAAAGGTGTGTGTGCGAGATTGATTTAATGCCAAAAGAGGTGTATGTGTGAGAGATTGATTTAAAGCCAAAAAAGGTGTGTGTGTGAGATTGATTTAATGCCAAAAAAGGTGTGTGCGAGATTGATTTAATGCCAAAAAAGGTGTATGTGTGCGAGATTGATTTAATGCCAAAAAAGGTGTGAGATTGATTTAATGCCAAAAAAAGGTGTGTGTGAGAGATTGATTTAATGCAAAAAAAGGTGTGCGAGATTGATTTAATGCCAAAAAAGGTGAGAGATTGATTTAATGCCAAAAAAGGTGAGAGATTGATTTAATGCCAAAAAAGGTGTGTGTGAGATTGATTTAATGCCAAAAAAGGTGTGCGAGATTGATTTAATGCCAAAAAAGGTGTATGTGCGAGAGATTGATTTAATGCCAAAAAAGGTGTGTGTGCGAGATTGATTTAATGCCAAAAAAGGTGTGTGTGCGAGAGATTGATTTAATGCCAAAAAAGGTGTGTGTGCGAGAGATTGATTTAATGCCAAAAAAGGTGTGTGTGCGAGAGATTGATTTAATGCCAAAAAAGGTGTATGTGCGAGAGATTGATTTAATCCCAAAAAAGGCATGTGTGAGAGATTGATTTAATCCCAAAAAAGGTGTGTGAGAGAGAGAGAGAGAGAGAGAGAGAGAGAGAGAGAGAGAGAGAGAGAGAGAGAGAGAGAGAGAGAGAGAGAGAGAGAGAGAGAGAGAGAGGGAGAGAGAGAGAGAGAGAGAGAGAGCGAGAGAGAGAGAGAGAGAGAGAGGTAAAAAAAACACTTAATAATGCAGGTCTATATTCAACACTTAAGATGGAGGACTTATGGATAGACCAAGGGAGACACAAGCTTGCTTCTCACCCTCCTCGCCTCACAACTCATCTTTCAACCGGTGGGTGAAAGAACAGAATAAGATACGGTATAAAATATATTTCATCATGTATTAGTACACTAGAGTCAAATAATAGGATGCATAAGAAAAATCTGATCCAAAAATTACTTGCCTTTAAAAATTATTTCTAAAGCTAATGAAATATAAGAAGTCTAGTATATTTAGGGGTAAAATCTGATTAATACTTTACTATCACAGTCAATTGATTATGATGTAACAGCTAAAAGTTTCCTCTAGATGTTCAAGGTTTTATTAATTGAAACTGAAAACTTCTATCTCTGAAGTAAGTCTCACACCATAGGAACAAGTTCTTTTAATGATTTTCACTGCAGGATTTCTTAAAACTTCAATATTTTCTCCCAAAGATGAATATGTTTCTATATTGGATATTAAGGAAAACATATCCATGGTTTTTAATGCTGTAGATGTAAAAGTAAATCCTAATTAAAGCCCAATAGTATGATACCTTTAAAACAGCCATCTATTTACTCCCACCATTGTTGATGAGGTGCTTCACTCACACTGCTGCTGCTGCTGCATTGATGACAACCTGGGATAATAAGAAATGTGTCAGGACATCAGAAAATAAGGAAGCTACAAGAGGCCGCGAGATACACGTGGTAGTTCCTGTTAACCCCTTGAGGCCCAGATCTTTCCTTTGCTATAAGAATTTGTATGTTGTCGAGCCATAAAATTAAGAAAAGTAACTGAAAATACCAAATTAGTTAGTCGACAAGGATACTAAACAGGTGATATCTATAGAAATATTGCTTATATTCACTAAAAATAGTCTAATGGTACCCAAATTACAATGAAAATTACGTTTTGGGCCTCGAGGGGTTAAGCAAGGAGCATGACAAGGCTTGCTATGGCTACAACATGAACAGAAAAATAACTAATGCCGTGATCTTCATTATGCATGTATATACAAGACACAAAATACAGCCAAGGGTGATACATAGGAAGCAGTGATGACAGGGCTTTGCAGGGCACACTACTATGTCACGACAGGCATGGGCAGCCTTCCAGAGCCAATGGGCAGATGTATGGCCTGTGGCAATATCACAGAGGAGGCCATGTTCCTTTTGAACGACTCTAAGGGTTTTCTACTACTAAAAACATGTTGAAGATATAATTGATTGTTTTATACTGTACAGTCGGCGCAAAAAAACTTAGGACGCCAAAAAACTTGGGGCGGGAATAACGTCCTTAGCTGTTTTGACAATTTCGGTGGGAGCGATTGAATTTCTTTACTTTTTTTGTATATCTGGCAGTGTATTAGGGTTTCTGCTGTAGATTCCTCGCTGCTGCCCGCTCTGTATCTTCCAAGTCATCATAGGAAGAGTTTGTTGTGTTTGGTTCTTCAACCATTTCCCCCTCCATCTTCTACCGCCTTCTCCAGGTCTAATAAAGCATTATGCCGGGCAAATCTCTATCAATTGTGAAGAAGACACATATAGTAACCTTGTATCGAAGTGGGAAAACAATTGGCCAGATAGCGAGGGAGATGTGTGTTTCCAAACATACCGTCTCGGTGTGGTGCAGGCGGGCGCAAGATGGTGAGTTAGAGACTGTTTTGGCGTGGAAGAAAGGGTCAGGGCGGCCAAGAAAAACTTCAAAGAAGACTAATCAACTGCTCAAAATGATTATTGACATCAACAAACCTTATGAGCAGTTGATCAGTCTTCTTTGAAGTTTTTCTTGGCCGCCCTGACCCTTTCTTCCACGCCAAAACAGTCTCTAACTCACCATCTTGCGCCTGCCTGCACCACACCGAGACGGTATGTTTGGAAACACACATCTCCCTTGCTATCTGGCCAATTGTTTTCCCACTTCGATACAAGGTTACTATATGTGTCTTCTTCACAATTGATAGAGATTTGCCCGGCATAATGCTTTATTAGACCTGGAGAAGGCGGTAGAAGATGGAGGAGCAAATGGGGGTGTAGGAAGGTTGGAGAACCAAACACAACAAACTCTTCCTATGATGACTTGGAAGATACAGAGCGGGCAGCAGCGAGGAATCTACAGCAGAAACCCTAATACACTGCCAGATATACAAAAAACGTAAAGAAATTCAATCGCTCCCACCGAAATTGTCAAAACAGCTAAGGACGTTATTCCCGCCACAAGTTGTTTGGCGTCCTAAGTTTTTTTACGCCGACTGTAGTAATTGCAGTAACATTTTTATAGGTATTAAGAATCATGTGAAGGTCAGTAATATCTACTGCATTATCAAAGTAACGCTGTCATCATTGTGAGGGTTTGCCAAAGTGGAATGGGATTAATAATTGAACATTAAAATACAAATAGTATAAAGGTAATAGTTTGCAAGAATGAAAGACAATTAAATGACAGCTCAAAATGCCAAATCTGGTGAGTTGGAACCAAAATTTCTTGTTATATAATTTAACCAATCTGTCGTCACAAAATCCCTGTTACTGCATTATGACAGGACAGGGTTATGCATGCCTGGCTGGAGGCTGCCCATGCCTGGCGTACAGACAGCCACCCAGGGTTATCAGCAGTCTTGGGTAGGAGGCACCAGGCAGTTTCCTCCAGTCTAAAATGCATAGTTGTGAAATACAGGGAAATTAAATGTCATTTTATTCTCCAACCAAAATATAAAATTGTACCCAATAAATTTGAAAATAAATCTGAATACATAAAACACACATGCGATCAACAGGATATGAATTTAAAGGAAGTTTTGGAAGCAAACTACATGTCAACTATGTGAGTATTATTCCCTTGAAGTGAGACGGCAAGTGTGCTACCGTCAACAACACTATAGTCGCCACTGCACTGATGTCGCCAGGCGTCATATATTACACATTTTTAGCATTACTAATTTGTATGTGCCACTGAAGACAGGTACATAATATAAACTACGTGCATGTCTCTTCAGTGGCACATACAAGTCTGTAGTGATGCTAAAATTTGTAATATATGGCGCCTGGCGACATTAGTGCAGTGGCGACTATAGTGTTGTTGACGGTAGTGGTAGTACTAAATCTACATGAAGCAACAACTTCCCTGTGGCGTTCACACTACACCGCTGTGGCGCGGCAGCACCCGTGGCCTGGTGGAGGGAGTTGCACCCTCATACCCAAGACACACAACACCAAACACACTAAGAATAGAAAAACATTAAGACTGCTCATGCAAATACCGTGCTTCTTTAAACAAATATAAGCTATACAGGAGGAAACCAAAATAACCCCATGGGCCCCACACATAACTATGTTACGCGTGTACATTGTGCACGCGTAGTAATTTGTACATATTATATACTGTTGTGATATGTACATATTATTACAGTGCAGTACTTTTATTTTATGGAAGGAAAAAGGGTTGGTAGAATTACTTCAAGAATTTACATGGTAGAAAATCAAAGGTTATGAATAAAAAAAAGGCCAAAAAAGCAACAAGCAGATGTAGTTAAGGAGGCTTTGTTGTATTAAAAGCCTCCTTATTATTACGTTCATAAGGATAAGACATACTAGAGGGTCTCCTGGCTGCAAGCATCTAAATATTTGTTTTAAGTTAGTTTATACGGGTAAGGAAGGACACAGACTGCCCAGAATTTCATGAAGTTAAAGATCTTCATAAATGTAAATCTCTGCATTGAGTTTTTGAATACAGCAAAAATATTAAAGCAAACATCAGGTGATTAAACACTTGGAAGTAAAAGATCGTACAAAGCAATAATAAGGAGTGTAGGCAACAGAAAGGCTCTCCACTTAGCTACCGTCAATAACACTATAGTCGCCACTGCACTAATGTCGCCAGGTGCCATACATTACAAATTTTAGCATCACTACATCTTCAGTGGCACATACAAATCAATAGTGATGCTAAAATTCATAATATATGGCACTTGGCGACATAAGTGCAGTGGCAACTATAGTGTTGTTGACAGTACATGATTATAAAAACCAGGGGATATAAGCAGCAAAAAGCTCCCCTGAATGAGGTAGCGTGACGTTCCCAGCCAAGAATGTCCCTCTGGTAGTCAGAAATAAAGTAACAATAAGCTTCACGTTGCAGTCTATGTACACACAACCTTTGTTTTCCCGGACTATTAGGGGGGAGCACTGGTCCGAGAACCACAAACGTCCGGGAATTGCAACAGTCCAAGGCCATTACCCACCCCCGGACGTTTATCCTACTCTAGTATTTACTGTCCAGCAACCACCAATATCAACTACCCCGCCGCGGACTTTTACGTCACTTTGTTGTTATTTTTAGGGTTGCGAGGATCCCTTAGGGAGCACTATGAGCCCTGGTGATGTCCTATGATGCTATCACAGGCGCTGTAGTTGACCTGTCTTCCTCAGGAAGGCACAGGTGAGGCGGATGACAGCATGTTGCCGGGAGGGGTGGACGCCAGCAGGGTGGGCAGGTCACAGGTGGTGACGTTCAGGGTGAGGAGTTGAGAGTGTAGCACTACACGGTGGGAGTGGAAGCGCGGACACTGCAGCAGAAAGTGTTCAAGTTTCAGAAACGTTCCTGCACCAGGGGCAGTGGGGGTCAGGGGACTGACGGAGGCGGTACAGGTGAACTGTGAGTGTCGTGCGCCCAAATGTAAACAATACGACCGCTGAGCATGCTGCCACCTGGCGGGAGGCGCGGACACTGACCAGGGGTGACAGGAGACCCTCGGACCGCCGGACAACTTTGTCGATTTACGGACTGGAGCAGACATTTATCCGGGACTCTGACATATCCCCGGACCTCGGATTTTGACCGGCAAATCCGATATCCGGGAAATGGAGGTCCAGGAAAACGAGGTTGTGTGTATTTACAACACTTTACATCCTGTTTCAACACATACGTACATTCTTATGTGATCAAAATGGTTGGTCACTTACCTAGACTGAACCTTGGAAGGTTTATTCAGTAACAGTAAACACTACACTCGCGTTAAGTTGGCGAAAATGGGGTTCCTTCACTTCCCCCTTCCGAACGCACAGGATTGGCTGAGGTGTTGGGTGTTGGGGCTTTAGGGCGGAAGGCCGGAGTAAGGCATTCTCACCCAACACCTCAGCCAATCCCGTGCATTCGGAAGGGGGGAGTGAAGGGGCCTCATTTTTGCCATCTTAACGTGCGGTGAGTACAGTAAGCAAGGTGTTACTGAATGTTCTATGTCTCCGTGTGGTTAACAGGACCATGGCAGCCACTGTGGGTCCTCTCTCTTGTCACGACTGCTGCTCCAAACAATGGCTGCTTTACCTCCACTCAGGAAGAAATCTGACAAAAGTCTACTGCAGGCCCTACATTAGATGAGGTTATTAGTCATTCAAGACAAAGACAAAGACAAAGGCTAAGACACGTTTAACCCCTTCACACCCAGATCTTTCCTTTACTATAAAAAATAGTCTGTTGTTAGCCATAAATTTTTTGAATAGTAACTTAATATGTATACCAAATTAGTTAGTGGACAAGGATACTAAACACGTCATATCTATAAAATATTGCTTATATTCATTAAAAATTGTCTAATGGTACCCAAATTACAATGGAAATTACGTTCTGGGCCTCAAGGGGTTAAGACTGCATCACTTCTAGCAAGTAAACAAACAACATTTGGATGCATTTGTCCTTGGCATGGAGGTAACATTATACAAGCATCCTTACTGTAAATATTTGAAGTTAAAAGTAGACAATTATGTGTGATAACTCAAAATTCACGAAAAATGGATTCAAATGTCATGAACGAATATTCTGGCCTCATCACGGAACCATAACTTGCAATATTGAATGACACGGAACTCTCAAGACCATTCACTGTACAATGAAATATAGTGAAACTTCTGAGCTTTCCATACATTTAATAAGTCAATAAAACTTAAGCTGATTCTTCACTTACCTTACATGTGAACTGAAAGCGTTAAATCATTATACAACTTACACTAAAAGAGGCGGAAAGAATACTGAGAGTACAAAATTTAGACTGAATTCTGATCTGAAAGAGACAAACCAAGTAAATACAGCAAGTGTAAGGGTGAGGAGAGGGTATTATCTGCGTCTGTGCTGTAACGGGGCACAATGATACTGTACCTAACCTGAAATACCAACCAATACATTATTAGTTCAGAAACTGGTTGCACAAAATATATCATGATAATGCCACTACTTATAGTCTATTTTATATATTATGGTCAAAATGCAGTAAGGAAGCCACGCCCCCTGCCTCCCCTTCTATTCTACGGGGCAGCTGATTGGTGCATTCCTCGTATCATCACTACCAATCACAATACCTTCACTACTTAACAGCGGCGTGACCACTGGACAGAGCAATCTTCACTACAAAGGGATTTTTTGATTTTGTCACCCTTTGTAGTGAAGATTGCTCTGTCCAGTGGTCACGCGCTGTTAAGTAGTGAAGATATTGTGATTGGTAGTGATGATACGAGGAATGCACCAATCAGCTGTCACGTAGAATAGAGGGGGAGGCAGGGGGCGTGGTTTCCTTACTGCATTTTTACCATAATAAATAAAATAGACTATAGATATCATTATGCTTTGATGATAACAATGAGAATCACACCAAACATTCAAGCTATCATCATGTCTACTGGTTCCCTTGTTCCACTATGCGTTTTGAGGAGAAGTATTTCATCATTAAACAGTGCGGGACTTTATATTGTGGGACAGTGGAGTCAACCTTAACCTTCCCTTTGCTTTACTGCTCCTTTTAGAGACTTTTGCTCAACAGACGTACTTTCACCTGTATGGGAATAAAGTCTTTTTGTCAATACAATGCATATGGAGAGAGTGGGAAGCCCTGCCCTATGCTTCCCCGACAGCTTAACACAGTGACAAGCTCTGCGCAGAATGACATCTCATGCATAAAGCTACCAAAGGACACTAAAACTTCCTGGCATAGCTTGACCGACCCCATTCCTTTATAGTCTGGTTTTTAATTGACTCATCCGACCCCGTTCCTTTATAGTCTGGTTTTTAATTGACTCATCCGACCCCGTTCCTTTATAGTCTGGTTTTTAATTGACTCATCCGACCCCGTTCCTTTATAGTCTGGTTTTTAATTGACTCATCCGACCCCGTTCCTTTATAGTCTGGTTTTTAATATTGAGAACGACCACAGCCTCAAATGCCATGTCTCAAATATTGTTAGGCAAAGACTGCACTATGTCATCCCTGCATAGGTGCCATTATGCTTCAGTCTTATGAGTGTCATTATAGATAGTATCTTTCAGTCTTTGTAATGTAATACTTTCTACTCTTTATAACCAAGGTCTCATGACATCATCTTGGGGTCATGCAACAGTACTTCTGTAGCTATGAACCCCGTGCCAACGATTGTATTAATATAATGAATATTAATACCTAGGCACATACTTTTTTTTATAATCATATCTGGTTATTCACAATGAACCTTGACTCTTCATTTCTACCTAGCGGATGCCCATTTATAGAGGATGATTAACTCTTTATAGCCCTCAGATATGTATGATACAGGAGCCATGTGCACCTTAACCTTGTCCATGCCAAGAAGCAGAAGTCGCCATCACTAAGAATGAGCCATGAAGGCTGAGAGAGAGCACACTACTAGACCACACAACTATAACTCCCATTAAAAGGCTTTACCATGCTGTAGTTAAGATGCTCCTAATAAAATAATATTATCAATCATTTAGAATATTTCATGTGCATTTTTTCGAATTAAACACCAATGACATCAATTGCAAGTGGTAAGAATGCCAGATTCTGTCAATGTGTGGTACAAATACACGGGCAAAGCAAGGATTTCTCACGTTTAGTGTCAGCTTTTAGAGCAATTAAATCTTAGCATTACGGATGTGAAGCTCAAAATCTTTTTTAGTGGCACCTAATATTCAGCCTTGGCCTCAGCACCAGTGTTCAGCCTGTGGGGATAAATAAGATCCATTGACATTATTGACATTTCCAAAACTCTGGCTAATCACTGACACTACTGAATAGTCATGTTTGGGGAAGCTGATCTCAGCCTATCCATCCATTCATGTCACCTCTTATTTCCTCCCATTGTTCAGTCCTGTAAGGAATAAAATTTGGCCATTCGCAAATAAATGTCATTAGTTTAGGAACAGGTCAAGTGCTATCAGGATGAACACAGGACGAGTAGTGCAAGGAGACGCCCAGTTGGTGCTTGGTGCCGGAAGACAGTCTAGGGTCCTCACCTCTCACGTCTACCTAAACATTGGCCTGGCTCTCCACACCTGACCCCGAGCCTCACATTGCGCTGCCATTATAGTTTGATTCAACAAGGACCTCAATCTGAAGACCGTGCCAGTCCTAAGTCAAAGTCTTGGTCACTACACTACTCAATACATTACCTGCACCAATGACACCTTTTTTGTTTTGTTTGCTTTTGTTTTGTCTTTGTTTCTGATTGGGAGGTTGGGTGATGGATGGGTCACAACACTTGTTCCTTTCATGTTTTATTGTACTTGTACTTGCTGCAAGCCTACCTGCGAGCAGCACTCACTTATTACAAAGGACAGACATCATAGGACTATGATTTTTCCAAATTCCGAATATTCTCAATACCTACCGAGAGCTTTGTCAAATAATAAGAGATGGATTCAAATATTTCTTTGTCAGAGTTTCCATTATGAAATATAATACTTCTATTTCATGTCACTTTTCAGCGCAGAGAGAAATCAACAACCCTAGAACTGTGGCCTAAGGTCTATGACACAAGTACTTTGTTTTACACTAATCCATTCGGTACACACAAACTTATGTCACTAGTATTCCCATATATGTGAACAAATTAACATTAATGTGGCATCCAATGCTTGTACAGAGTCTTCCTTGGACATTTATGGGCCCTCTCGTCATGGCATCAGCTGTCACTTCACATCAACGGTTTTCCATAACATTGTTCTCTCTATTCATTTCATCACTATATTTATGCATATGCAGGACATTTCCTTACCTTATAATTCTTTGTTTACGTTATGGCCAACTTTCCTGTTATCATCTATGGTGCATTATTGCGTTAAGTCATTTGGGCATCCTGTTTTTGTTTTTTTTATCGTCG
The DNA here is from genome assembly GCA_016584305.1 of Chionoecetes opilio. Classification (NCBI taxonomy): domain Eukaryota; kingdom Metazoa; phylum Arthropoda; class Malacostraca; order Decapoda; family Majidae; genus Chionoecetes; species Chionoecetes opilio. The sequence continues at coordinate 401,606 of JACEEZ010004721.1, read as the reverse complement.
TTTTCCATTCTCATTTCACTTATAACTCATTTTGCTTTGCTCCTCCACTGACTCCACTGTCTACGTGTGACTGTGAGTGACTCAGTGGCGACACAGCACACCGTGAGTCATCGTGAGTCCCATGGTCAGACATCACTAGCAGATAGTACTTGCTCCCCACAAATGTCCAAAAACCTTGCTGTACGTACTTGGTTCCCGTACGCGCTACTTGGCGGAGCTGGGTCTAGGTAAAGGGCCTCAGTACGTACCATTGTTGTAGCCCTGCGTGTTGTAGCCACCCTCCCGGCTGTCGTAGTTGTCGTAGCTGCTGCCCCCATACCCTTGGTTATAGCCAGAGTCTGGAAACACAATACATGTGTGACCCTCATCAATAATACTTTACTGCGTGTTTCCTACCTACCCTTATTGCTGCACCTGTTAATGCAAAAGCTAGAGACAAGGGTCAGTTAATGATGTGAATTACTTAGTTATGTAAATTACAAAACGTACTAGAAAACCAGTACACCTTACTGTTTACCAGATAAACTCTGTGAATGGCTACACCTCCCGGAGTTTCGTGGTTCCCGGACCAGGCTAACCCCCTAATAGTCCGGAAAATGGGTGGTCGAGTGTACAATGAAAGAGAAAAAACCTTCACATAAACGACACAAATTAACAAGCAAGGCACACGTTTGACTCACTTGATTTGTAGTCGTAGCCATTACTGTAGTTGGAGCTGTTGCTGTAGTTGGGGTTGTTGTAGCCACCGTAGTTAGAGTTGTAGCCGCCGCCCCCGTAGCCACTATAACAAAGATACAACAATAAATACAACATGATGCTTGCCACCTACCATATATGCATCAATATCAAGTGCTTATGACAACTAAACATTACGTGCTGTGACCATTAATCCCTTGAGACCCAGATCTTTCCTTTGCTACCTATAGAAAATGGTATGTTGTCGAGCCATAAAATTACGAAAAGTCACTTAATATACCAAATTAGCTAGTGGACAAGGATACAAAACAGGTCATATCTATAAAATATTGCTTATAGTCACTAAAAATTGTCTAATGGTACCCAAATTACAATGGAAATTACGTTCTGGGCCTCAAGGGGTTAATATCAAGTGGTTATGACAACTAAACATTACGTGCTGTGAACATTAATGAATCAGCTCTCTAAATACAAGTCAGTGAATGAAAAGAATAATAATTGCCTGAAAGGATAACAAAATTAAATGTACACTTATTCGTTCATACTCGCCGCACGTTAAGTTGGCGAAAATGTGTCCCCCTCACTCCCCCCTTCCGAACCCACGGGATTGGCTGAGGTGTTGGGTGAGAATCCCTTACTCCAGTTCCGCCCTAACGCCCCAACACCCAACACCTCAGCCAATCCCGTGCATTCGGAAGGGGTGTGTGAAGGGGCTCCATTTTCGCCAACTTAACGTGCGGCGAGTAGAGTTTGTCATTATCCAAAGATCGCACAAACCTATGAGTTGCACAAAAAGCCTAATTAGTCATTTGGAAATTTTGTCCCTACTAAAAAATGGGGCATACAGTGCGGACAGTGGCATTAAAAAAAATAATGATAATTTAATAAATATATTAAAAAAATGCAGTGTTGACATTTCTAACACAACTTCCATCCTAAGTTGACGTTGGGGGGAAAAAAAACTGGTGTGTGTCCAAACCCTCGATGATATAATAATAATAAGAAGAAGAAGAATACTATTTTTTTATAGTGCCTGTAGTAGAGTGGCCTAAGAACACCCACATGCTGCCCATTAATTCTACCTGCAACGGGACTGCATCGGAGGACACAGGGGGGCGGCATGAGCCTCTAATCACAGGCGTCACTATAACAATCCTGCCTGCGCCACCACGGGTTTTGAACGGTTTGGTTCGCTTGTCCGTTAAATCCGAAGTCCGTTAAATCCGAAGTCTGTTAAATTGAGCGTCGCGTGTACATGTTTAGTCTTAACCCCTTCATGCCCAGATCTTTGCTTGGCTATAAAAAATTGTATGCTGTCCAGCCATAAAATTAAGAAAAGTCACAGAATATACCAAATTAGTTAGTGGACAAGGATACTAAACAGGTCATATCTATAAATTATTGCTTATAGTCACTAAAAATCGTCTAATGGTACCCAAATTACAATGGAAATTACGTTCTGGGCCTCAAGGGGTTAAGTAGTTAGTATGAAGTCACAGAAGCAGGCAGTAACAAAGGTTCAAGAGGTGTATTTGCCTGGACTCAATTACATTCATGGAAAAGATCAGAATGTTGTAAGAGCACTGATGAAATGGCAGTAAATTTTGTCAATTCAATTTTCTTTAGCATGTGGGTTTCCCATGTAGTACGTATGAATATATGTGTGTGTTTACCTAGTTGTAGCATGTGTGTGTGTGTGTGCCCATGTATTTACCTAAATGTGATATACGGGAAATGAGTTTAGCTCGTGGGGTCCCGTCTCCTTGTCACAATGGGTCAATCTTAGCTTTAAAAACATGAATATTCTTGGCATCTATAATTTCACTGTCCAGGCTATTCCACATATCAATGCACCGATAGGGAAAACTGTACTTCTTGATGTCCTTCAATCACCTTGTCTTCTTAAGCTTCTTCGTATGATCTCTTGTGGCTCCTACGTCCCATACATACATGTCCTCTTTGTCATTTCTCTCCACTCCTGACATAGTTCTATACATTGCTATCAAGTCTCCTCTTTTTCTTCTTTCTTCCAATGATGGCAACCACATTTCTTCAGCCTCTCCTCATAAGTCAGGTCTGACAGGCTGGGAACACTCTTTGTAGCTGCCCTCTGTATTCTTGCTATCTTCTTTACATCCTTCCTCTTGTGCGGAGACCAAACTACCGTGGCGCACTCCAGTCTTGGGCGTACCATGGCCACAATACATTTCTTCACCGTGTCCTCGTCCATATAGACAAAGGCCGCTGTGATGTCTGTTAGAAGCTTATATGTAGCACTAAAAATTCTATTAATGTGTCTCTCTGGTGATAAGTCGTCCAGAATTATTACTTCAAGATCCTTCCCTTCCCTTGCTTCATTGATTGTCTCTCTTCCCACTTTGTAATTCCATCTGATCCTCTTCGCACTCTTACCAAATTAAAATATTTTGAACTAAATTGTTTTGCATTAAATTATATATTGTGTGTGTGTGTGTTGTGTGTGTATTCATCTAGTTGTCTTTTACAGGGCCTGAGCTACACTCGTATGGCCCCGTCTCTATATCTACATTTCATCATTCATCCTTAGTGGTTAGTGTTGGGGGAAGCCACCACCCCGGGAGGGGGGTCACAAACCCCCGGCTAACACCCGGTACCCATTCACTGCTGGGTGGACGGGACTCGGGATTTAAGGAAACAGCCCATCTGTCTTCGCTCCGCCCGGGGATCGAGCCCGAGACTTCTCGGTTGAGAACTGAGCGTGCTAACCACTACACTAAGGACTACCTTGTGTGTGTGTGTGTGTCTAAGCTTTTCTCTATTTTGGAGACATCTTCAGGGTGGGTTGGTTCTTGTTCACCCTGGAGACATCCGGAAACAGAGAAACGTTTGATGCCCTTCGGACTCAGCGGCAAATCTTGCTTCACAATCACAGGCCCACACAAGGGAGGCGTGGGATCGCAGGCGTCATATCATTTCTCATATACGTAATATCAGAACGATTTTTAGCAATCATTACAAAAACTCAACATTGACTACAAGTAATGAAATTATTATCGGTAAATTTTCATAATTGTGCACTACTGATTTCCAGGAAAATACTTTGCTTTTCTGAATAGTTTTAATGTTTTGAGATAATCTGGCCCTAATTTTTGGCAGAAATGTTTTTGATACTCCCATCCCCCACCTTAAAAAATTAGGGAGTGCTGCCAAAAAAGACTAACAACAGGGGTGCGTTCAGTAAGGCAATTCGTACGCTTCGAATTACGATTAGTTTTTCTCACCCGCACACCGACTGGAGGAGTTGGTTTGCCGCCGGGTTGCCAGCTGGCGCCACAATAACCTATGTAAACAAAGGCCAGAAAAAGCCTTTCCTCTTCTCTCTCCTCTTTTTGCCTCCTTAATATTTCATGTACTGCTGCTATAACCTCTGCTGCATCAAAGACAGGGGCATCAACGCTGCTATAACCTCTGCTGCATCAAAGACAGGGGCATCAACGCTGCTATAACCTCTGCTGCATCAAAGACAGGGGCATCAACGCTGCTATAACCTCTGCTGCATCAAAGACAGGGGTATCAACGCTGCTATAACCTCTGCTGCATCAAAGACAGGGGCATCAACGCTGCTATAACCTCTGCTGCATCAAAGACAGGGGCATCAACGCTGCTATAACCTCTGCTGCAGCAAAGACAGGGGCATCAACGCTGCTATAACCTCTGCTGCATCAAAGACAGGGGCATCAACGCTGCTATAACCTCTGCTGCATCAAAGACAGGGGCATCAACGCTGCTATAACCTCTGCTGCATCAAAGACAGGGGCATCAACGCTGCTATAACCTCTGCTGCAGCAAAGACAGGGGCATCAACGCTGCTATAACCTCTGCTGCATCAAAGACAGGGGCATCAACGCTGCTATAACCTCTGCTGCATCAAAGACAGGGGCATCAATGCTGCTATAACCTCTGCTGCAGCAAAGACAGGGGCATCAACGCTGCTATAACCTCTGCTGCAGCAAAGACAGGGGCATCAACGCTGCTATAACCTCTGCTGCATCAAAGACAGGGGCATCAACGCTGCTATAACCTCTGCTGCATCAAAGACAGGGGCATCAACGCTGCTATAACCTCTGCTGCATCAAAGACAGGGGCATCAACGCTGCTATAACCTCTGCTGCATCAAAGACAGGGGCATCAACGCTGCTATAACCTCTGCTGCATCAAAGACAGGGCCATCAACGCTGCTATAACCTCTGCTGCAGCAAAGACAGGGGCATCAACGCTGCTATAACCTCTGCTGCAGCAAAGACAGGGGCATCAACGCTGCTATAACCTCTGCTGCATCAAAGACAGGGCCATCAACGCTGCTATAACCTCTGCTGCATCAAAGACAGGGGCATCAACGCTGCTATAACCTCTGCTGCATCAAAGACAGGGGCATCAACGCTGCTATAACCTCTGCTGCATCAAAGACAGGGGCATCAACGCTGCTATAACCTCTGCTGCAGCAAAGACAGGGGTATCAACGCTGCTATAACCTCTGCTGCATCAAAGACAGGGGCATCAACGCTGCTATAACCTCTGCTGCATCAAAGACAGGGGCATCAACGCTGCTATAACCTCTGCTGCATCAAAGACAGGGCCATCAACAAGTTATTCTGCCAGAATAACAATAGCCACAGCGATACATTTCCACAGCTGCCATCTTGGTAGCAAAATGTGTTGTCAATCGTTCACTAGGGAAGAGACAAAACGAATTGTGCGGGAGAAACCTAGTGAACGCAGCCCTGATTGATTCCTATACAGATGAAAGTAATAAATAAAAAAATCATTATAATTTGCCCATGGAAAAAACAAATGTTTTTCCTTTCTTGATATTATCTGTAGCTTTATGAAACCCCGTGTTTAACCTTAACTCATTCCACCAAAGCTAACAGTGTCTGGTGGAAATCACAACTTTTTTCAAACATTTAGGGAATTGGGGCAGTATTAAAAATACATTAAACTCTCTCCAAATTGAACCTCTATATTCCGGATAACTTCTATATTCTGGATATCGGATAAATGGGACTCTTTCAGGGCTCGGGACACCTATTGATAAAATGTGACATAAACCCGGATAAAAAGGTGGGAGTCTGGACACGTGGGAGTCTGGACACATGGGAGTCTGGACACATGGGAGTGTACTGTAATAGCACTATCATGAATTCCTGGCTGTATTTCTCTAATTCATTCTTCCATACATTACTGTAGTGTACCATATTTTTGGTAATTATATAATACATAGCCTAAATACTAATTATTAAGTAGTATTATAGTGCACTGTGTTTTAGTGGGTGTGGGTGTGCTGTGGGGCCGGGGCAGACACCAGTATTTCAACCCTCGGCTAATCCAAACTTTGGCACAGTCTGGACGGGCTCCCCAACCATGGGTACAATTTATAGAGGGTTTACTGTATGTTAGTTTCCTCCAAAAACGAGAAGTGCAATAATCATTCAAACACATCAAACTAATTAATAAAGAAAAGTGTTGGCTTAACAATTAGTAGTGCCAAATAAGGAAATAATACCTTATGATCTACTAGGCTCAAATATTCTTGTGAAATAAAGCAGCCACATTAGTGAGGCTTTCTGAGATGCAAGAGTGCGGCAAGGGCCGGGTGTGTGCTGAGCGACCTACCTGTTGCCATAGCCACTCTCCCCCTCCATCCTTGGCCGCTTCATGGGAGGGCCGCCGGGGCCGCCACGTGAGGCCCTATAAAGAGAGGGTAGCTCAGTGCTCAACCCACATACAGTTAGTGTCTGTCTGCCACTCTCTCTTTTTCTCTCTCTCACACTCTCCACTGTGGACTGACGCCTTGACCTCTGCTGCAAGGCTCACAGTGACCTTATTACGGGTCATTGCTCAACATTAGAATCAATGTGTAAATTATATCTTCATATTTATCATGAATATAATCATGTGATTTGGGCAAAACCAGGAATGCAGCGCTCACTCCAGACCTTGGTTGGAAACTGTCAGTGCAACTTAATTATTGCAGCACTTCCATTACTTAGATGCAATCCAAACACTGCTTGAATAGTCCAGCAGGCACACTAGGCACACTAAAGCTACACCAAAACCTAACCGATTATGTATTACTAATAGGCGTAGATATGAAAAGAATAAATATATATAAAAAAAATATGCCAAGGAAAGACTTTCAGTAAGTGTTGAGCACAGCAAACAGTGCATCATGGATCAGTGCATAGTGGTGAGAAACTCCCACTCATTAGTAGAGTAAACTCCTAACACTGGGTTTGTGTAGAAGGGGATTCAGGCAGCCTCACAAGTCACACTCAATCATCACCGGGCCGCCGTGGCACAGGGCAAGGCATGACACCAAGGAAGGCGTGGCACAGCTGCTCCACTCACCATGATACACTGCACTGACTTCCCTCCCTCCCTCCCCCCTGTTGACAATCTACGAAATTTGGCAGATTTGTTTTGCCTATTTTAATGAAAAACTATTTTCTCGTTTAGGCTGGGCAGTACTCACTCACACACACACACACACTGCTATAGTATGTTAGATACAGGAAGTGAGCTTTGCTCACAGCGTCTAGTCTCCGCATCCCTCATATCCAGTTTTGCTTCAAATTCACAAATACTCTTAGATTTGACTTTCTCAAGACTGTTCTAAACATTAATACTTCTATTTGGAAGGCTGTACTTCTTGACAACTCTCAGGAAACATGTGTGTGTGTGTGTGTGTGTGTGTGTGTGTGTGTGTTTATGTGTGCATTTACCTAGTTGTGATATGCAAGAAATCTTCGGATATTTTGGGATCCCGTCTCCGTATCTCATTTGGTCAATCTTAACTTTAAACTTATGAATGCTCTCAGCATTTACTAAGTCATCGTCCAAGTCACTCCACGTATCATCAATACACCAAGAATCTTTTCAGCTTCTCTGCGCGTCCTTTGATGCATCTTGCGTCCCTCAGAAACACGTCTGCCTTGTCAACTATTTCCATCTGCCCGTCGGGGTTGCTCGGTGGGCAGAGGAGCGAGTTCCTAGGCAGCCTGGTGTGTCCTTGTGTTCCATGCCGCCCGCTGCCACTTGGGTGTGTCTTGAGTGCTGGCAATTGGTATTGTCAATAACCTCATAGTTGGTAGGTGCACATTGTTGAGATAAGATCAATGTTTGTGTCGCATCTTCTTTCCATTCCCGTCATTGCTCTAAAAACTGCTACAAAGTCTCCTGATTATCTTCTTTCTTGCAATTCCGATGTTTTCAACCTCTTCGTATACGGCAAATCTACATACATGTGTGTCCATGTGTGCGTGTGTGCGTGTATTGACTAAGTTGTGTTTTCCTAGTTGTAGCATACAGGGCCTGAGCTACAGTCATGGAGTCCTGCCTCTGTATCTGTATTTATCCAGATCTTCTTTCAATAGATTCTCTCTCATCTCATCTTTCCATCCACATCCTCCTCCTCCTCCTCTATCCCTCCATCCTCACCTCCCTTCCTACTCCACTCACAGCCAACACCAACATCTCTTTTTTACATTTTTAGCACTAGTAATTCATATTTTGCACCTTTTTTTTTCATTGTCTGAGTCCTTGCTATTAATTTTGTAAAAGCCAAAATCAACTCTACCTTCAATTGCGAGTGCATCGGAGGACACAGGGGGGCGGCATGAACCTCTAATCATCACAGGCGTCACTATAACAATCCTGCCTGCGCCACCACGGGCGAGGGCCAACCATCACAGCCCTCAAGTGAACCTCCAGGGCCTGCCATCCCACCCCTGGAGCCCTGGATGCCTACACGCACTATAGGCATGAATGTTATAAAAAAAAACCAATACCCTCCATACCTCAACATAAAATTCCAACTATTCAAGTCCAAAATCCTTTATCTGCCACACATGAAAAAAATTAAAAATTCCCAAAACAGCACTTTTTTTCAAGTAGTATGAAGCAGCCACTCATTGGACAGTTGTGGTTCAGTCCAGACATTTGTTCTCACTTCTTGTTTCATGGCTTTGTGTTACAGTTCACTATAAAAATAAAATAAAATGCTGCAGATATCCCTATGGGCAGCGAGAAAAAAGAAAAGGAAACATCTATTGCAATTTATAACTCAGAAAGTGTTCCTGAAAGTCTCCTTTGTTTACCTGTATCCTTCACAGCCCCTTGTACCCACCCTAAGGTCAGTGTCTAGCCCCCTCCATCACAACAATACTCACCCCCTCTTTTGGTAGCCCCCTTCGTAGCCGCCTCGGTCGCCGCCACGTCCCCGAGGCCCCCCGCGGAACCCTCCCCGGTACCCGCCTTCGTCCCCGTAGCTGCTTCCCCTGTAGCCGCCGCCCCTCGGAGCTCCCGTGCCGCGCCCCCGGAAGCCCCCTCGAGATTCTCCGTATGTGTTACCCCTGGGGCTGCCTCTGAAGCCTCCTCTGAAGCCTCCGCGGTAGCCCCCGCCATCAGGCCCGCCACCCCTGCAACACAACGACATAGGTGGGTAGAGAGATCTGCCATTGTGACATCCGATGAGCAATACAATATAGATAGCAAGGTGTAGCATGCATTGTGTGGGGGAGCTATGCAAACCACCCAGCTGAGTCTTAGCCTAGCCCCACCCAGCTGAGTCTTAGCCTAGCCCCACCCAGCTGAGTCTTAGCCTAGCCCCACCCAACTGAGTCTTAGCCTAGCCCAGAGGTCGGCAACCCAGAATTCGAAAAGAGCCAGTTTCTTCAAACTTGGCAGAAAAGCAATGCTGATGGAGCCGCTGTGTAAATTATGAATGGAAATTACGAAGCAATAAAATGTTCCTTCACCATAATACCATAAGGGAGTTGAATATACCCACAGACAAGATAATCAAATACAGTTTAATAATAATGATGATGATGATGATGATGATGATGATGATGATGATGATGATGATGATGATGATGATGATGATGATGATAATAATAATAACAATGATGATAATAATAAGTACAAGAATTCATCCCAATATTTTCCTAGAGACCCAGGACCTAGGTCACCTACACTATTGTACTGCGGCTAACCATGTCAGTATTTTATTTCTTTTTCTTAATGATAATTTGGACATTTTTAAGTAGGTGGCAGGAGCCGCACAGGTCTCTTGAAAGAGCCGCAGGTTGCTGACCGCTGACCTAGCCCCACCTAGCTGAGCCTTAACCTAGCCCTGCCTGGTGAGCACACATACACACCTGCTGCCCCTGTAGCCTCCCCGGCCCCGGAAGCCGCCTCTCATGGGTCCGCTGGCCAACAAAGAGAGACACAGGTTAAGTACTGTGAATCATTTCCCTACCGTCAACATCACTATAGTCGCCACTGCACTAATGTCGCCAGGTGCCATATATTACACATTTTAGCATCACTACAGACTTGTATGTGCCACTGAAGAGACATGCACAGCAGTTTATATTATGTACGTGTTTTCGGTGGCACAGTACCAGTCTGTAGTGATGCTAACATTCATAATATTCCCCTGGCGACATTAGTGCAGTGGCGACTATAGTGTTATTGACGGTAAGGATACTGTTCATATGCTATTCAACTGAGCAAATACTGATCAATCTAAGATGTAGTTTTAGTGTTTTATAATTCAGGCATAATATTATTGCCTTGTACTTACCCATTATTTGGAGAGTACCCCAGCCCCCCTCTGCCCCGGAACCCCCCCCTGCCCCGCCCCCCTCTGAAGCCCCCCCGCCCCCTGTAGCCATTCTGAGAACCATCATCGTCATCATCATCTGGTCTGCCATTTCTCATATCCATTTTCACCCTGGAAGGAGAGAACATTTTTACTTCATTATTATTAATCATTATTATACACGATTACTCCATTAACATTAGTAGGGTAGCAGTGGGTCATGTTAACACATAAATAAATACAGAGAACTTATATATAAATGAAAAATACAAAAGAACTCACAAATAGACGTTTAATTAGAAAAGAAATTATTTTTTTTTTTTTTTTTAGAAAATGTTACGGCAATAGCTAACCCAGACTCAAATAAGGACTTAGAGCGGTTATTCCTCCTCTAATAGACTAGAATACTAATGGATAATGGTTAATTCAATGGTTAAGGCCAGGAAAAATGAGTAGTCTCAGAAAATAACCGCGCAGTCCTCGTCCATTTTTACCACTGGAATAAGGAGTGTTGCCCATGTATTGAATTAATTAAACTGCAGTAGTATTACCCAAAAATATATATATCTGAAAAAGCATCAATTTTAGGCCAGGCAAAATAAGTCAAGGAAATAGGACACGTACACCCTAAAAAAACAATAAAATAACGATGACTTAATATAGTATGGGGTCTGAACAATTGAAGATTTCCAAGCGCATTATTTCCCCAAACAAAAATACTTTTAAACGAAGGCTTTAAAAAATAGGGAAACCTATGAGCCCATCACTAGGTGAAGTATGTATCTTAAAAACAGTAACAGATCGTAGCTTGGTGTAGAAACAAAAATGCCGATTTTGTTGTTTTTTCTCATTAACGTAACATTTAAACCCAATACGTCAGCCGCACTCATTGACCAATGCCATGAAAAACCCGTCACACAGACACACACCTATACAAAGAGTGTGTGTGAACAGCCAAGGCCGCACAAACAGCCCTTCACCACAACTACAAGGAAGAAGAAGGCCGATAAAAAATATATAAACAAAAACCCAGACTGGCTAGAAAAAGAAAAAAAAAGAAATATCCCCCCCAGGCCTATGATTAATGCATAAAACGATGCGGAGAAATCAAAATAGATCAAAACACACATAAATCACCCTAAATTTTGTGTAAAATTTTTTATCAATAAATAAAGGCTAAATATACGGTGTCACTAATGCTAAATATATCATTTTTTTCAATAAATGACCAAAATAGCTTCAGATACGTATAAATAGATACAATATAATACAAAGAACATTTATATGAATGAAAAAACTAAAATCCTGACATAGACGCTTAATTAGCGGTAAAATGCGTTTAAATAATTTTATAAAGAAAATATGTTACGGCAATACCTAACCCAGACTCAAATAAGGACTTAGAGCGGTTATTCCTCCTCTAATAGACTAGAATACTAATGGATAATGGTTAATTCAATGGTTAAGGCCAGGAAAAAATAGTAGTGTCTCAGAAAATAACCACGCAGTCCTCGTCCATTTTTACATTAGAATAAGGAGTGTTACTCATGTATTATATTAATTAAACTGCAGTAGTATTACAAAAAAAATATCTATCTGAAAAATCATCAGTTTTAGGCCAGGAAAAATTAATCGGTTATAATGAAATAAATAATATTCGGTGATTAATTTCTATTTATTTGTTCTAAATATGGGTTTCCGGAAAATAAAACTATCTCCATTACAAAAAGCACCTATTGTAGGCCAGGAAAAAATAGTCGGTGTCTCTGGAAACGACCGCGAAGTCCTCGTCCATTGTTACCGATTTCGTACCCAGGTTTTGTTAGTTGTTTCGTACACTGATTTTGAGTTTTTTCGTACATACCTGGTGTCGAATCGTAACTCTAGTAATCAAGTTCAACTCCGAGCTGAGTGTACGAAACGACTATGGTTTCATATAGACTACGAAACAACATTTTGATGTACGAATCTACTGGTGTACGAAACAACTTGTGTACGAACTGACTTTACCCCCTCTGAACACCGCTATCCCAGGCAGGTGAGACAGACAGGTACAAATCTTTAACCCTTCCCACCTCCTCCCTCACACCTCACACACCTAACACTACTTCCCACGCCCTCGCACTACTCTCCCACGCCCTTGTTAGCCCCGCACGCCCTAACAATACAATGATAGGCCTAAAAACACACCTTAAATAATGCTGAGATTCCCAGACCTTCAAAATGGAGTCCTTTGTGAGCGCCGCGAGTCAATGGCAATAATGGCAGGCAAACGAGGCCATCTTATCCCTCGGGACTGTCCTTTTGTCCTCATTAACCACTACACCTATTTGACAGTCCTTATTAACCACTACCGTAGATAACACTATAGTCGCCAGTCACTTGCCACTGCACTAATGTCGTCAGGCACAATATATTACGAATTTTAGCATCACTACAGACTTTGATGTGCCACTGAAAAGGAGTGCACAGTATTTTATATCATATACATCACACTACGTGTCACATAAAAGGCTGTAGTGATGCTAAAATTCGTAATATATTGTGCCTGGCGACATTAGTGCAGGGGCAAGTGACAGGCGACTAGTGTTATCTACGGTACACCTAGCTTATTTGTCAGTCCTTATTAAACCACACCTATTTGACTGTCCTCATTAATCACTCGACCTATTTGACTGTCCTCATTAATCACTCGACCTATTTGACTGTCCTCATTAACACTAGACCTATTTGACTGTCCTCATTAATCACTAGACCTATTTGACTGTCCTCATTAACACTACACCTATTTGACTGTCCTCATTAATCACTAGACCTATTTGACTGTCCTCATTAACCACTACACCTATTTGACTGTCCTCATTAATCACTAGCTACACCTATTTGACTGTCCTCATTATTAACCAGTACACCTATTTGACAGTCCCTTACATGACTGCCGTTAAGTTCACCTTCAATATATACAAATAATCTAATAGGTATATCTAGGAATCAGTTGTTAGATAAAGTAGCTAGATCGGTGTTAATGATGTTATAACTGTTTTTTTAGTTGATTTCCCCATGATTAATCTTTCGTTAAGCCGGCATTTAGCTAGTAATCACAAGTAGGGGTTTAGTTTTTTGTTATTTGGTACTAATTAAGGAAAGGTATTGTATATTCAGTTCAGTTGTGGGTCGGGAGTCTGGCCTCTTTTTATCAGCATTCCCTGATATATGTTTCTCTTCTTGCTGTCTGGGTTCTGTCTACTGTCTTTAGTTAGTTCAAACTTAGTTGTTTTCCCTTATTCTGTCTTATAATTTTTTCCTTTTTCTTTCCTCTACTTGCTTCATAGGTCCTCTTCAAACTTCGTCTCAGTTAAAAGTCTTGTCAACTCTTCCCTTGGCTATTTCACATGGGATACTAATACATTTTCATTCGTTTTTCTTGTTTCATTACTAACGTTATTCATTACTTTCGTTACTAACATCCTAATCATTGTCTCCTTTGTGTTCTTATCTCCCAATGGTATATTTGTCCCCGGAGCGAGTGTGTCCGTAGCGGCGAGGCACGGGGGCGGCTGCGGCCTTGCACGGCGCCGCCACCACCACCACCGCCGTTATACCTGTCCTAGCATGCTATTGAAGCTAATATAACTACAATGCAATATTATGTAGTGTATTTGATATCCTAGTATTGGAATAGGGGGTTTAGGCCACATGTCTACAGCTCTTGTTTGGCCTGTCATAACGTTCTTTCTTATTTATTGATTAACTCATTGATTCGCCCCGCCATGCACGCCCCCCTCTCTCTCATAATTGATCTCAACAGACAAAATTCCGGACGCCTCCACTGACACCCATGATCCCCGCCCAACACACTCTTTGGCCCTTGCACGTTATGTAACCTTAAAGAGTATGGACAAAAAATATATATATTGGCAACCCTATCTTATTGACAAAATTACTTTTTATTGACAAAATTACTTTTTATTGACAAAATTACGTTTTATTGACAAAATTACGTCTTATTGACAAAATAATGTCTTATCAACAAAATTACGTCTTATTGACAAAATTTCATTTTATCAAAAAAATTACATCTTATTGACAAAATTAAGTCTTATCGACAAAATTACATTTTAACAACAAAATTACATTTTATCAACAAAATTACATTTTATCAACAAAATTACATTTTATCAACAAAATTACGTTTTATTGACAAAATTACGTCTTATTGACAAAATAATGTCTTATCAACAAATTAAGTCTTATTGACAAAATTTCATTTTATCAAAAAAATTACATCTTATCGACAAAATTACATTTTATCAACAAAATTACATTTTATCAACAAAATTACATTTTATCAACAAAATTACATTTTATCAACAAAATTACATTTTATCAACAATATTACGTCTTATCAACAAAATTAAGTCTTATTGACAAAATTAAGTCTTATTGACAAAATTAAGTCTTATTGACAAAATTAAGTCTTATCGACAAAATTACATTTTATCAACAAAATTAAGTTTCATTGACAAAATTACGTTTCATTGACAAAATAAGTTTCATAGACAAAATTACATCTTATCGACAAAATTAAGTTTCATAGACAAAATTACGTCTTATCGACAAAATTACGTCTTATCGACAAAATTACGTTTCATAGACAAAATTACGTCTTATCGACAAAATTACGTCTTATCGACAAAATTACGTTTCATAGACAAAATTACGTCGTATCGACAAAATTACGTTTCATAGACAAAATTACGTCTTATCGACAAAATTACGTTTCATTGACAAATTAAGTCTTATCGACAAAATTACGTCTTATCGACAAAATTAAGTCTTATTGACAAAATTACGTCTTATCGACAAAATTGCATCTTATCGACAAAATTAAGTCTTATTGACAAAATTACGTCTTATCGACAAAATTATGTCTTATTGACAAAATTACGTCTTATCGACAAAATTACGTTTCATTGACAAAATTACGTCTTATCGACAAAATTATGTTTCATTGACAAAATTAAGTTTCATAGACAAAATTACGTTTCATTGACAAAACTAAGTTTCATTAACAAAATTAAGTCTTATGGACAAAATGTCTACCAGTTATCAACGTCAGCTTGACGTGGTGTGCCTGCTGGGTTGTCTCTGCTATTTCACATTTTACATTGAACCATTCATTTTTTTCCTTTTTCTATCAATTCAAGTCAATTTCCGTGAAGCAGTTTGCTACAGCGGCGTCACACATTCTCCACACTGATCCCGACATGCCCCGATATCGGGCCAGTACGACACTCGTTCAATCATTGATTGAGACGATGATTCGCTCAGCCAGGATATATATCATATATAGTCAGCATGTAATGGTATTTTATTTTATCTTTTTGGGAACAGTCTGAAAGAGTCTATGCAATGATTTATTATATAACACAGTACAAATAATTTGTGTTCCGATGGAAACGATACTATACTGAGGCCACATACTAAAAAGTCACCATTGCAGTTGTTTCATGGAAGCCTTAGCAAAGATCTGCATCATAATCCAATGGCATGTCTGTATAAGATCCTAGTTTTCAACAGACCAAACTAGTTAGTCCCAATGCAAACATTTTTATTCCTCTTCGATGAATGTCATAGTTGAAAAATTCCGGATGGCTTACATATTAGTTATGACACAAGTGACAGTTTTCACCACGAGGGATTAACAAGTAATGCTGTCTGTCTGTCTGTCTGTCTGTCTCCTCATAAGCCTGCCTCAGCCTCCTCACACCTTCCAAGATGAGCATTTACTGGGACGACCATCATTAGGAACAAATAAAGTATCACCGGAATGGAGTTTCACTGGTTTTCATGTGTGTATGTAAAGCACGCACATGCACGCACGCAGGCACACACATCCAAACATGCATGGAAGCACACACATGCATGAATTCACACATGCATGCAACCATATACACATACGCACGCACGCACACACCCACCCACACGCACACCCCCACACATGCACACCCACACCCACGCACACACACACACAGGTACTGCTGGTCTGCTCCTCACTGCAAGAGTAAGTCGCAGGAACTATTGAAAAGTGTTCTACAAGTTCAAAACACTTGCTAATAAAGAATAAGATAAAAACAGAATGAGTGAGGAGGCTATAGTTTTCTGGTACAAAAATAACCTGATATATGTATTATTCTAAGCCAGGCAGATGCCGGGGTGCTGGCGTCCAACACACCCTTCCATCTACCATAGTCCAATTTTTTTTGTCACTAAAACACTAATTCAATTGACTTGTATAGCTATAAAAAAAATATCAAATACAGTGATGTCCTTTCCAGCAAGGTCAGTAATTTTATCATACATGTGATGGGCCGAAGACTGTGTCACCCTGGCTTGCATGTGGGATGCCGTGAAATACCCAGACCTATAAATGCTGCTTCTTCCACCATTGATTCCTCTCAATAATGCCAACATACTACAGGGTCATCTTCACACACACATTCACACAGATGACAAATAATAGTATAAATTACAAAAAGTTTTGTGTTTACTGAGGTCGCAAGTAAAGACATCACCTACGAGGTAGGGTAAGGTATATAATTAAATTATCTGCTGCAATTTGTCCCCTGCTTCCTATGGAAAACTGATTCGCTACAATCTAATGTTATTTGAAAGTTTTATGGAAGTCAAATGAGGCTCATGCTATGGGTCAGCAACTGAGAGATAAGCCTGATGACATGTTCCCTTCCTCCCGCCCTGACAGGGGAACAGAACAGGCTCGGTGCACACACACACACTGCCACTCAACCTGCTCCCTCGGACTTAAGTGTTCCAAGACGCGGCCTCCACAGGCACGGTGACTAGCACACAGGCACGGTGACTAGCACACAGGCATGGTGACTAGCACACAGGCATGGTGACTAGCACACAGGCATGGTGACTAGCACACAGGCATGGTGACTAGCACACAGGCATGGTGACTAGCACACAGGCATGGTGACTAGCACACAGGCACGGTGACTAGCACACAGGCATGGTGACTAGCACACAGGCATGGTGACTAGCACACAGGCATGGTGACTAGCACACAGGCATGGTGACTAGCACACAGGCATGGTGACTAGCACACAGGCACGGTGACTAGCACACAGGCATGGTGACTAGCACACAGGCATGGTGACTAGCACACAGGCATGGTGACTAGCACACAGGCATGGTGACTAGCACACAGGCATGGTGACTAGCACACAGGCATGGTGACTAGCACACAGGCACGGTGACTAGCACACAGGCATGGTGACTAGCACACAGGCATGGTGACTAGCACACAGGCATGGTGACTAGCACACAGGCACGGTGACTAGCACACAGGCACGGTGACTAGCACACAGGCACGGTGACTAGCACTGCCCTGCACTGTCCTGCCATCACCGCCCACCCACGGCGGGCCAGGAGGCACCGCACACCCGCCCTGGCCTGCCGGTGGCCCTGACCTGAGGCCCAACACGGCGGCCGTCACTAGCAGTGGTGATCATGGGTGCCTCAACAAACATCCTGATCAACACCACAACACTAAACCTGAGCTATGTGGTTTTAAGTATTATTTATACAATAAGAGTTCCAGACTGACACTACTTCATCACAAGATCACACATTGACACGCCTGCATTTGCAATCTACGTAATCAAAAACTTTCTGCTGATGATTTTAAGACTATATAATATATATATGTATATATATATATATATATATATATATATATATATATATATATATATATATATATATATAATATATATATATATATTATATATATATATATATATATATATATATATATATATTATATATATATATATATATATATATATATATGATATATATATATATATATATATATATATATATATATATATATATATATAATATATATATATATATATATATATATATATATATATATATATAAACACACTGGAAAACGTTTCTTTACAAACACTGTTGATCTTGTCACAAACTGGAAGCACCAGACACACAACATCAGATCTCTTAAAATATTTAAATATTTACCTTTGGTGTTTGAATCTTAAATTTCACCGGTACGTACACTTGGATCTTATCTTTTATAAATCTTTAAAGGGGTAAAGTGAAAAATAACATATTTTCCCCATTAGATATTGGGGGCTTAACAAATAAAATAAAAATATAAATGCATGAAAAGCTTTCTCTACAATCCAAAATGATCATGTGTGCATTATGCTCACTGCTGCCACGGTTGCCTTGCCTTCCAGCAGCTGCTATAACAACACTGTATCAGATTCTCACACCACAGGCAGGTCTTACATATACAAGCAACTATACCACATAAATATTACAATAGCTCATTTCTCTCTGCAGTGTGCTCATTTCATGCAATTCATGCCAATTTCACTTCTTTCTCCCAATAAACAATCAAGATGGCTAAAGGATGACAGTTATTGCAAGAATTTGATCACTGGAACTGTGTCTGTAGCACTGTATGTATGAACGTATCAGTCTTTTGTACCCGACGCCGGCAAGCCTCAGGCGCGGCATTGCCCGGCATCGCAACAAGGGCTGTGGTAACGTAAGATTTGATCTGACTGTGGCCGCACTGTGTTGGGGGGAGGGAGGGAGGGGACAGGGGGGAGGCTGGCTTCTGACGCGGGGGGCAGGGGAGGGCCAGTGAGGGAGTGAGTGAATGAGTGAATGAATGAGTGAGTAGATGATTGATTGACTGACTGATTGACTGAATGATATGAGTTAATGACAATGAACAAATCGATGGCTGATGAGTTCTCCTGACCATCATGGAGATACCTGAAGACTGTATGACACTGTATTGCATCTGAAATATCTTGGCAATGGTGGAGTGAGGGATGAGGATGGCGGTGGAGCAGAGGTGGAGCAGTGGAGTGGCTCAAGGTCAAGTGGCAGGCAACAGCGAGGAAGAAAAAGGCTCTTCTCTGTCTTATCTATCCCTATGGTTTCAGCTGCCACACTTCTTCTATGAGAGAGCACCACAGATGAAACACCAGAAGTAGCACCCTAAATGTACTTCCTCACTGCTGCCCGGCCACTAAACCAAGCAACTAGTACCTAACAAAGATATTAAGAGGCACCAGTACTAGAAAGCAGCCGGCACAACATATCGTTTAGCTGTTAATTGTGCGTTGGTGCCCCGTGGATCAGTTTTTTAATTCTGCTCAGACTCATAAGTAGCTGTGAGACGAGTAAATTGACAGTGAAAAAAGTC
>JACEEZ010004721.1:331993-376993 GCA_016584305.1 Chionoecetes opilio | reverse complement strand
GTTGGTAGAATGAATGCCTATCATAGCAATTTTTTTGAAGAAACAAGAAATAGGCATGAGATGACAAACTATGTAATAAATAGATATGAATGAATCAAATCAATCAATCCAAGTTTGCACAAGACACCAGCTGAGAAAATGCAATGGGGGTTGCAATAACTCTTACAAGTGGTTAAGCTGCAATGCACATGGACTGATACATGTTATGAGGTGATACCAGTCAGTCCCTAATGCTGGGGTTGAAAAGACAGCATCAGACGGTACATAGTCACCCAGTATCTCCTCCCAGCCTTCCATTGCTCTGCCCTTGATCCTCCACCCACTTGGTAAGGAGCTAGAAATTGTAGAATGGTTCAGGTAGCTTCTGCAATATTGTAAGCGCTGCGTGTGGTGCAGGAGTGGCCGGAGAGCAACTCCTGCACCGGGTTGCCTGGTATGAACCTCCCTGACTCAGACTGTAATGCTTTAACAGTAAAAAACACTGAAATATTACATAACACAAATGCTGCCTCTAAGTCAATTCTTCATACATAAAGTGTTAATAACCCATTACTCTTGTACTACTTTATGTTATGTAAGAACCAGCAGACAAATGAAACACCTAAATAAAGGATGTATTACAGTCTTATATAAAAAAAGGAAAGTTACGAGAAGAGATTACCATCCCTGATACAATTATGGCGACTCAATGAGGTTGTGAAGACGCGAGAAGTAGTTGTGGGGGCCATGGTGGTGGTGGGGGTGGGGTGGGGGGCAGGCATACTGTTATTAGCCAGGATAATCCCTGATACCTTGTTGTCAGAGAAATGAGGGAGCACCTGGACACAGCTCTCTAGTCACAGTTTACACATAAAAATCTGGAAAAGTTAGTGTTTTGTACTCCTTTCAATAAGCCTCGGTAAGTGAACTGTATCATGACGTGCTGAGTCGGGGGGGAACGCCGAGCCTGAATGGTGTGACCGAGAGTCATATCCACAATGCTACAACGTAAACACCAAACAACAACTAGCTGTTAGTGGCTACAGAGGGTGCCTGACCCAGCCCCGCTCATTTGCTCGGTGGTCACGAGTACCCACGCTGACAACATTTGTACACTTGGTCAAGGCACACGCAGCAAGTCCACTGTGGGCTGGATGGGCACAGCGCCGCACGCATCGCCGCAGCGGCCGGGCCAGGCCTTGTATACGTATCAATACCCGCATCGGACCAGAGGAGACTCGGTGACGGGGGCCTGCGAGGGAAGTGAGCCGCGCCGTCGCACCCGTTACTGCGCCATCGCCAACGACAGTCTCGGAGACGCCGCTCTCGTCGCCGCGCCGCCCTGGTGGTGGTGGCGGTGGTATGGGGTGACGGGCGTGACGGTGACGGCGGCGGTGGCAAGCTGACGGGTGTCGTCTGCCTCTGTCCTGTCCAGCGTCGCCCCGCACTCGCCCTCCGCCATACTGAGCGTGGTGAGACTGGTGACGTTGTTGAGGTTGTCGTGCGAGGTGGCGGTGAGGTTGAGGTGGTGGGCGGGGGAGGGCGGGGGGCTGGCAGCGGGGGAGGGGGTGCCGGGGGTGTGGGCTGCCTCTAGGGGTGGCGGGTGAGGGGGGTCACTCAACGCGGCAGTGGCACCGTTGCTGCTGCCACCGCCAAGAACTAGCTGCTCGTTCTCCTCCTCTGATCCACCCTAGAAGATAAGAACATAAGAACATAAGAAAATAAGGAAGCTACAAGAGGCTGTGAGACCTACACGAGGTAGTTCCTGTTACTTATCACTACCTACATCCACCTTTTATCCCCATCCATGAATTTATCCAGCCTCCTTTAAAGCTCTCTAATGACTCCGCACTAACTCAAACTAAGATGTGAGGACAAACTCATCCCTAGTAACATTCCTCTTCATCTATGCTGTTCATACTCAACAATAGAAAAGGGGTTTGATCCTTTATGGTCTAATACCCTTTCATAGCTCTTCAAAGACCTCCATGCTATAATACAACCCACTTCAAGAAAAAGACCAAGGTCATTGTGATATTAATAAGGATATCTTGTTCTTATCTTGTAATATGAGATTTCATTTAACCCCTTGAGGCCCAGCACGTAATTTCCATTGTAATTTGGGTACCATTAGACGATTTTTAGTGACTATAAGCAATATTTTATAGCCATGACCTGTTTAGTATCCTTGTCCACTAGTTAATTTGGTATATTCAGTTACTTTTTGTAATTTTATGGCTCGACAACAGACAATTTTATATAGCCAAGGAAAGATCTGGGCGTGAAGGGGTTAATAGGTGGAAAGAAACAAGATATTATCCTTACTAATATCACAGTAATTGTCTGTCTGTCTGAGTGGTCTCTTCAGCTGTGATCTTGCATCGTTGTGGAGGTGTAATAACAACAAAATATCAAAACATTCTGAACATAGAATGGACATAATTTTTTTTATTTCAGATGCCATGAGCCTATTTCACCCCAAGATTAGTCTGGGCGAAGATGCCAAAAGCAGGTCATCATTTTTAGCCCTGGGTTTTTGGCAGCTGACTGATTGGTCACAACTAGGCAACACAAAGATGAGAGTGGAGAGGGAACGTGAGAATGGAAATTAAATATGCGGTGAGTTTTTTTTTTCTTCTTACATTGCCAGTTTTTGCAATGTTTATAGGAAGCAATTGTTTCGAAGAATTTCAGAAGGCAAATAAAATAATGCTTGTAGTTATGACAGGTGCCATAGAATGAGGTCATGAATCTTGCTGCTGTGAAAAATGACCTTTAAATAAGAACAGAAGAACAGAAGAAAATAGGGAAGCTACAAGAGGCCAGGGGAGACCTACACGTGGTACCGTATTTCACGGCTTATAAGACGCTGCATCTTGGAAGACGCGCCTGATTTTGGAAAGAAATTTCTAAGAAAAAAAGAAGAAGAAATAAACAGATTTTCTACCGGTAGTAAAATCTACCAATTTTCTCGGTAGGGGGTGGTCTTTCTGTTGCTCTGTCCCATGTTCTTTGGCGTATCATACAACTTTTAGCTTGTATGCGATAGTACGTATGAGTAAATCGTTTTGATGAATTCGCCATGGGTGATAATTTCCAGGACTGAAAAGAGCTTGTGATACGTGTGACAGCCTGGTGGTAAATGATACATCAACACTAGCAGACGATAGATGGCGCTGTTGGCGGCGCCAATCTGCCGAGCCTCCAGAGGCTCGTAAACATCACGGACAGATTGGTTGATTTGAATGTCTTATGGTATTTTAAATACTTGTAACAGGTAAGTACTGACTGAGGTACTGAGTACTGAGGAAGTAATACAACATTCGTTTTGGAAGACGCATGAGTATTTTTCAAGGTATTTTTTGGGGGAAAAAGTGCGTCTTATAAGCCGTAAAATATGGTAGTTCATGTTACTTAACACTACCTACATCCACCTTTCATCCCCAACTATAAAGCTGTTTAGCCTCCTTTTAAAACTCCTTATTGACTCTGCACTGAGTACCTCTGCAATGCCTTCCCTTTCCCCCCGACCAGACAGGCGGCGCGGGCTGTGCCTTACCCGGGTGTGGGGGGCGGGGGCGCCTAGGGAGTGTTCCCGGGACTGTACGAAGCCATTGCAGCGCGGGTTGTTGATGCCATTGAGCCAAGAGTCTGGGTAGCCACCCTGTGGGACATGAAAAGGATTAACTGTATACTGCCAGTGTAATGCCTAACTTGTGCATCTGTGCCTAGAAGAGTGTTCAGGAAACACTCTCTAATTCAAACTAATTGGGGGCAGACCTGGGTCGCATTAGCCGAAAGTCTGAATTATCCGATGGTTACCTCCAGGCCCTCCACACAATAACAAGTCACTCAAACATGCCAAAACTGCACAGATTGTATTACTTCTACTCACCAAAACCATCGTATTTATTACAATAGAACATATACACATAAGAACTCATAAACCATCAGTTTCTTACTACTTAAAGATTAGATTATACACCCACACACATTTTTCACCTTGTAATGCTTCTACTATACTCCTAAGTTAGCATATACCTCCCTACACACACACACACACACACACAGAGATTGAATTATATTCCCCTCTCTCTCTCTCTCTCTCTCTCTCTCCCTTTCTATATATTGCAAGTTCTATTTTTGCCAAACCATTTCACTTTTAAAGGAGTTTTTTTAATGCAGTTATATACTTTTTAATTTGAGTATTATTTTCTTTTCATGGAGGCGGGTATTATAATGAAAATGTTAAGGTATCTATGTATATATGTATGTATGTGTGTAGATGTTAATAAAACATGCTGGGTTGCAATTTCTATTTTTTGTTCTTAGGTTCAGTCTAACGTGTTTTCAAAGTAAAACTGATTTAAACTGGAAGTACATATGATGTATTACTAAGCATGAAAATCATAGAGTTAGTCCCTTCCCCTACACTGAGGTGGCAAAACTGGTCTCTGCATCACACTGACCCATCATGAACTGTTTCTGAATTATAAATGTATATATTTACTATAACGCGTTCAGCTCACTTGTTTCTCACACAGCAACACTTACCCATCAAAAGTTATTGTAAATGGATGGATCTACAATTGTATCCCCGCCATTTCCAATTATCTAGTGAAAAAAAGTTCGGATTTCTGGCTGCTCAAAAACATTCCAAAATTGACGACTATCAGGTTTTTTTTTATTTTGCCGCAAAACTATGAGTTGTAGAAGAAAACGTATCAAATTAACAAAGATTTATCTTGAGGTGTTCTATATGATGCAGTAATCGGTTTGTCAAAACACCTCATGGTTGTCGAGAAAATTGATATTTTATATAATTGTACGAATATGCTACTTTCTCGGTTATTTACCAATCAATATTTTTTTGCTTTACGCCAAATGATAGCCCTTGATCTACTCCATATTTACTTCTCTATACATGTTGCAATTATCTGCCATAGTATTTTAGTTATTGTGAAAAGCGTGATTTTCAAGAAAAATCAAGGCATTACATACTACAGTACCCCTTGCAAAATTTGCAATATTTTTTGAAAAATAGATTTGCTTTAAAATTTGTTCCTAGCAGTTTTCGGGCATGCTGAACACGAATCTGGAGTCAGTTTTCAGTTACAATGATTAGAAGTCCCTATTTCAGCCAATTCACAATGACATGATACTTCCAGATATTCCTTAAAAATCACAAAGTAGACAAAACTTACTACAAGACATAAAATATGATAGGCATTGCTAGATTAATCATTACTTCAATACAACGATCAGTATTAGTATTTTCAGTATTAGTAATATTATTATTAATCCCTATTTGAGCCACCCATGCGATTGTCAAAGTACTTATAAAAACCTAGGAATACTATAGCAATCCTGTGGGACTTCTAATGCCCTCCCATGACTCCTGTAGGATGCGTGAAGGAGCGAAGAGGCCCGTGAAGGACTCTGAAGGATTGTATACAAAGCGAAGGATACATAAAAAAATTGTCCTTCCTCCTCCCATTTCCTCTCCTCCTTCTCTCCTCCCTTCCTTGTCCCACCTCCTTCCTTCTCCTCCCCCTCTCCCCTCCTTCCTCCTCCTTTCCCCTTCTTCCTCCTCCCCCTCCCGCCTTCTTCCTCCGCCTATCCCAACACAGTATTCCCTGCCATGATTCCCAGCTCGGTGCCCTCAACACCATGATTTGAGTAAAGTAAGAGTAAGGGGCGATCTGATAGAAGTTTTTAAGTGGATAAAGGGATTTAATAAAGGAGAGGTAGGAAAAGTTCTTACGGCTTTTAACCAGGGTAGAACAAGAAGTAACGGATTCAAGCTGGAAAAGCATAGATTTAGAAAGGAAATAGGGAAAAACTGGTTCACAAATAGGGTGGTGAATGAATGGAATGGTCTCAGTAGACAGGTAGTTAGTGTTGAGTCATTGGGGAGCTTTAAAGGGGAGCTGGATAGGTTCATGGATGGGGATGAAAGGTGGATGTAGGTAGTGTTAGGTGACAGGAACTACCACGTGTAGGCCTCGCGGCCTCTTGTAGCTTCCTTATTTTCTTATGTTCTTATGTTCTAACACAGTCTTCCCTGCCATGATTCCTAGCTCGGTGCTCCCAACACAGTCTTGCCTGCCATGATTCACAGCTCGGTGCTCCCAACACAGTCTTGCCTGCCATGATTCCAGCTCGGTGCTCCCAACACAGTCTTCCCTGCCATGATTCCCAGCTCGGTGCTCCCAACACAGTCTTGCCTGCCATGATTCCAGCTCGGTGCTCCAACACAGTCTTCCCTGCCATGATTCCCAGCTCGGTGCTCCCAACACAGTCTTCCCTGCCATGATTCCCAGCTCGGTGCTCCCAACACAGTCTTCCCTGCCATGATTCCCAGCTCGGTGCTCCCAACACAGTCTTCCCTGCCATGATTCCCAGCTCGGTGCTCCCAACACAGTCTTGCCTGCCATGATTCCAGCTCGTGCTCCCAACACAGTCTTGCCTGCCATGATTCCCAGCTCGGTGCTCCCAACACAGTCTTCTCCTGACCATGATTCACAGCTCCGTGTGCTCCCACACAGTCTTGCCTGCCATGATTCACAGCTCGTGCTCCCAACACAGTCTTCCCTGCCATGATTCCCAGCTCTGTGCTCCCAACACAGTCTTCCCTGCCATGATTCCCAGCTCGGTGCTCCCAACACAGTCTTCCCTGCCATGATTCCCAGCTCTGTGCTCCCAACACAGTCTTCCCTGCCATGATTCCCAGCTCGGTGCTCCTCAACACAGTCTTGCCTGCCATGATCCCAGCTCGGTGCTCCCAACAACAGTCTTCCCTGCCATGATTCCCAGCTCGGTGCTCCCAACACAGTCTTGCCTGCCATGATTTCCAGCTCGGTGCTCCCAACACAGTCTTGCCTGCCATGATTCCCAGCTCGGTGCTCCCAACACAGTCTTGCCTGCCATGATTCCCAGCTCGGTGCTCCCAACACAGTCTTGCCTGCCATGATTCCAGCTCGGTGCTCCCACAACAGTCTTGCCTGCCATGATTCCCAGCTCGGTGCTCCCAACACAGTCTTCCCTGCCATTATTCCCAGCTCGGTGCTCCCAACACAGTCTTGCCTGCCATGATTCCCAGCTCGGTGCTCCAACACAGTCTTGCCTGCCATGAATCCCAGCTCGGTGCTCCCAACACAGTCTTCCCTGCCATGATTCCCAGCTCGGTGCTCCCAACACAGTCTTGCCTGCCATGATTCCCAGCTCGGTGCTCCCAACACAGTCTTGCCTGCCATGATTCCCAGCTCGGTGCTCCCAACACAGTCTTGCCTGCCATGATTCCCAGCTCGGTGCTCCCAACACGTCTTCCCTGCCATGATTCCCAGCTCGGTGCTCCCAACACAGTCTTGCCTGCCATGATTCACAGCTCTGTGCTCCCAACACAGTTTTCCTGCCATGATTCCCAGCTCGGTGCTCCCAACACAGTCTTCCCTGCCATGATTCCCAGCTCGGTGCTCCCAACACAGTCTTCCTGCCATGATTCCCAGCTCGGTGCTCCCAACACAGTCTTCCCTGCCATGATTCCCAGCTCGGTGCTCCCAACACAGTCTTGCCTGCCATGATTCACAGCTCGGTGCTCCCAAACACAGTCTTCCCTGCCATGATTCCCAGCTCGGTGCTCCCAACACAGTCTTCCTGCCATGATTCCCAGTCTCGGTGCTCCCAAACACAGTCTTCCCTGCCATGATTCCCAGCTCGGTGCTCCCAACACAGTCTTCCCTGCCATGATTCCAGCTCGGTGCTCCCAAACACAGTCTTCCCTGCCATGATTCCCAGCTCTGTGCTCCAACACAGTCTTCCCTGCCATGATTCCAGCTCGGTGCTCCCAACACAGTCTTGCCTGCCATGATTCCCCAGCTCGGTGCTCCCAACACAGTCTTGCCTGCCATGATTCCCAGCTCAGTGCTCCCAACACAGTCTTGCCTGCCATGATTCACAGCTCGGTGCTCCCAACACAGTCTTGCCTGCCATGATTCACAGCTCTGTGCTCCCAACACAGTCTTCCCTGCCATGATTCCCAGCTCGGTGCTCCCAACAGTCTTCCCTGCCATGATTCCCAGCTCGGTGCTCCCAACACAGTCTTCCCTGCCATGATTCCCAGCTCGGTGCTCCCAACACAGTCTTCCCTGCCATGATTCCCAGCTCGGTGCTCCAACACAGTCTTGCCTGCCATGATTCACAGCTCGGTGCTCCAACACAGTCTTCCCTGCCATGATTCCCAGCTCGGTGCTTCCAACACAGTCTTCCCAGCTCGGTGCTCCCAACACAGTCTTCCCTGCCATGATTCCCAGCTCGGTGCTCCCAACACAGTTTTCCCTGCCATGATTCCCAGCTCGGTGCTCCCAACACAGTCTTCCCTGCCATGATTCCAGCTCGGTGCTCCCAACAGTCTTGCCTGCCATGATTCCAGCTCGGTGCTCCCAACACAGTCTTCCCTGCCATGATTCCCAGCTCGGTGCTCCCAACACAGTCTTGCCTGCCATGATTCCCAGCTCGGTGCTCTCAACAGTCTTCCTGCCATGATTCCCAGCTCGGTGCCACCAACACAGTCTTGCCTGCCATGTTCCCAGCTCGGTGTCTCTAAACACAGTCTTGCCTGCCATGATTCCCAGCTCTGTGCTCCAACACAGTCTTCCCTGCCATGATTCCACAGCTCGGTGCTCCCAAAACACAGTCTTCCCTGCCATGATCCCCAGCTCGGTGCTCCAACATAGTCTTGCCTGCCATGATTCCCAGCTCTGTGCTCCCAACACAGTCTTCCCTGCCATGATTCCCAGCTCTGTGCTCACCAACACAGTCTTGCCTGCCATGATTCCCAGCTCTGTGCTCCCAACACAGTCTTCCCTGCCATGATTCCCAGCTCTGTGCTCCCAACACAGTCTTGCCTGCCATGATTCCCAGCTCGGTGCTCCCAACACAGTCTTCCTGCCATGATTCCCAGCTCTGTGCTCCCAACACAGTCTTCCCTGCATGATTCACACGCTCGTGTCTCCCAACACAGTCTTCCCTGCCATGATTCCCAGGTCAGTGCTCCAACACAGTCTTCCCTGCCATGATTCCCAGCTCGGTGCCCTCAACACAGTCTTGCCTGCCATGATTCACAGCTCTATGCTCCCAACACAGTCTTCCCTGCCATGATTCCCAGCTCGGTGCTCCCAACACAGTCTTGCCTGCCATGATTCCCAGCTCGGTGCTCTCAACACAGTCTTGCCTGCCATGATTCCAGCTCGGTGCTCCCAACACAGTCTTGCCTGCCATGATTCCCAGCTCGGTGCTCCCAACACAGTCTTGCCTGCCATGATTCCAGTTCTGTGCTCCCAACACAGTTCTTCCCTGCCATGATTCCCAGCTCGGTGCCCTCAACACAGTCTTGCCTGCCATGATTCCCAGCTTGTGCTCCCAACACAGTCTTCCCTGCCATGATTCCAGCTCGGTGCTCCCAACACAGTCTTCCTGCCATGATTCACAGCTCTGTGCTCCCAACACAGTCTTCCTGCCATGATTCCCAGCTCGGTGCCCTCAACACAGTCTTGCCTGCCATGATTCCCAGCTCGGTGCTCCCAACACAGTCTTCCCTGCCATGATTCCCAGCTCGGTGCTCCCAACACAGTCTTCCCTGCCATGATTTCCAGCTCGGTGCTCCCAACACAGTCTTCCCTGCCATGATTCCCAACACAGTCTTTCCTGCCATGATTCCCAGCTCTGTGCTCCCAACACAGTCTTGCCTGCCATGATTCCCAGCTCGGTGCTCTAAACAGTCCTTGCCTGCCATGATTCCCAGCTCGGTGCTCTCAACACAGTCTTCCCTGCCATGATTCCCAGCTCTGTGCTCCCAACACAGTCTTCCCTGCCATGATTCCCCAGCTCGGTGCTCCAACACAGTCTTCCTGCCATGATTCCATGCTCGGTGCTCCCAACACAGTCTTCCCTGCCATGATTCCCAGCTCGGTGCTCTAAACACAGTCTTCCTGCCATGATTCCCAAGCTCTGTGCTCCCAACACAAGTCTTGCCTGCCATGATTCCCAGCTCGGTGCTCCCAACAGTCTTGCCTGCCATGATTCCCAGCTCGGTGCTCCCAACAGTCTTGCCTGCCATGATTCCACAGCTCGGTGCTCCCAACACAGTCTTGCCTGCCATGATTCCCAGCTCGGTGCTCTCAACACAGTCTTGCCTGCCATGATTCCCAGCTCGGTGCTCTAACACAGTCTTGCCTGCCATGATTCCCAGCTCTGTGCTCCCAACACAGTCTTCCTGCCATGATTCCCAGCTCGGTGCTCCCAACACAGTTTCCCTGCCATGATTCCCAGCTCGGTGCTCCCAAAACACAGTCTTCCTGCCATGATTCCCAGCTCGGTGCTCCAACAGTCTTGCCTGCCATGATTCCCAGCTCGGTGCTCTAAACACAGTCTTGCCTGCCATGATTCCCAGCTCGGTGCTCCCAACACAGTCTTCCCTGCCATGATTCCCAGCTCGGTGCTCCCAACACAGTCTTGCCTGCCATGATTCCCAGCTCGGTGCTCCCAACACAGTCTTCCCTGCCATGATTCCCAGCTCGGTGCTCCCAACACAGTCTTCCTGCCATGATTCCCAGCTCGGTGCTCCCCAACACAGTCTTGCCTGCCATGATTCCAGCTCGGTGCTCCCAACACAGTCTTCCCTGCCAGATTCCCAGCTCGGTGCTCCCAACACAGTCTTCCTGCCATGATTCCCAGCTCGGTGCTCCCAACACAGTCTTGCCTGCCATGATTCCCAGCTCGGTGCTCTCAACACAGTCTTCCCTGCCATGATTCCCAGCTCGGTGCTCCCAACACAGTCTTCCCTGCCATGATTCCCAGCTCGGTGCTCCCAACACAGTCTTCCCTGCCATGATTCCCAGCTCGGTGCTCCAACACAGTCTTCCCTGCCATGATTCCCAGGTGCTCCCACCAGCTCTTCCCCCTTTCCCTCGGTGCTCCCAACACAGTCTTGCCTGCCATGATTCCCAGCTCGGTGCTCTCCAACACAGTCTTCCCTGCCATGATTCCCAGCTCGGTGCTCCCAACACAGTCTTCCCTGCCATGATTCCCAGCTCGGTGCTCTCAACACAAGTCTTCCCTGCCATGATTCCCAGGTTGGTGCTCCCAACACAGGTCTTCCCTGCCATGATTCCCATGTCGGTGCTCCCAACACAGGTCTTCCCTGCCCTGCCCAACAACTCTGCAGCAGTGTGCCCCCACCAGGCACCCTCGCCCCCCCGCCATGCATCACACCCCTGTAGGCAGTGTGCCCCCCCCCCCCCAGGCCCCCTCGCCCCCCCGCCCCCTCAAGCCCGTGGCCCTTACCTTGGTGTCCAGCGGGGGAGACTTGAAGTCCCGGGGGATCTGTGTCAGCATGGGCACGTACACCTCCATCTCCTGGCCCTCGGGACCGCCGGGGCCGCCCGGCCGCCCCTTGGCCGCCCCGGCCCCCGTGCGCTTGCCGTTGATGTGGCCGTTGCCGTTGCATGCCAGGACGCGCGGCTGGGAGGTCACGCTGCGGTACTTGATGACGTACATGGTGATCAGGACGATGAGGAACACAAACACGAAGGCCACCACGCCGCAGATCAGGTCTGGGGGGACAACACGCTGCCCTCAGACTTTGAGCAACACTAAATATTGCTTTCCCAACACTGCTTTTCTTATTATTACTTTTCATGTCTTCATCAGATAAACATTATTGAATTACATTGATTGTACCAATAGAGGATTTGAGGAGTAGATCATTGTTTTGCTGATCTCCTGATTCACACAAACACAAGTTATCTATTGTCATGACTCCATGCCAGAATTCTTGACACTCAAGGTAATGAGATCTACAAAGTTTAAAATCAAACTGTTTACAACAGATTGATTCAAATCAACAATCTATTCCTTGACATCAGGTACTCACATAGGATCTCCGGGGAGATGTCCGGGGGCGAGGGCAGGATGGCGGGGATGGTGGCGGCGAGGGGCTCGGTGGCGCTGCCGCAGCCCGTGGCCGAGCAGGAGCGCACGCGGAACCAGTACTCCGTGTTGGACACCAGACCCTTGATCTGCCGGGCACAGAGCCTTGTAATGCATGCAGGGCGGTCTGACTCTTGAAACATTATTTACTAGTGTGCTACTACAATTCAGGCTCAATCATGTTTTTCAGACTCTTCTGTATGTATATATATATATATATATATTCATACTTTACCTACCCTATTTGTGATTATTTATTAATGGCAGTAAAAACATTGATAGACTACATAAAAAATAAAAAATAATAAATAAAAAAATTAAAAAAAGGGACAAAGCATTAATGTATGTTTTTTTTAAGCCTTGCCACACTAGTTAGGGCGTGTCTGCCGCCCGGCCTGAGCCACCCTCTGCCTGCCTCTTACCGTGCCCATGCCTGTCTCCCCCTCCACCTCCTGCACCTTCCACTTGTTGAGCGGCTTTGCCTTGTCCA
Source organism: Chionoecetes opilio (assembly GCA_016584305.1). Lineage (NCBI taxonomy): Eukaryota > Metazoa > Arthropoda > Malacostraca > Decapoda > Majidae > Chionoecetes > Chionoecetes opilio. Next base: position 364,536 of record JACEEZ010004721.1, on the reverse strand, counting down.
GTGTGAAGAGGATCTCGTACTTCTTGATGCCTTCCTGCGGCTTGATGCTGTTCGGAGTCTCCCACTTGAGGCGGATGGTGGAGGCGTCGGTGGGCTCGTAGGTGATGTCCTCCGGCGCTGAGGGCACTGAGGGGACACAGAGAGGACATTGCAGAGGTGGTGCATTGGCAAAGCTCTTTAGGCTACAAAGTAATAATAATAATAATAATAATGATTTTATTATTGCCCGGAGGCATACAGACAAAAAAAAAAGCAACAACAAGACAAGGAGTTAACTTAAGTTTAATGGTTCTTCCCACACACAAGTTATGAGGTCATTTGGAGACGGAGCATGTAGGAATATTACTCATACACCGTGAAAACTGTCAAACTGTTAATTCCGTCATGAGGGAGCAAGCGCCGGGACAATGCTGGGAGGGAACAATGCTGAGAGGGAACAATGCAGAGAGGGAATATATATATATATATACACAAGAGGCCAGTACTCACGGGTTCTCATGGTCATGGCCTTCACGGGGGCGCTGAAGGGGCCGAACACCTTCTCGGACACGTGGGCGCGCACGCTGAACTCATACGTGCTGAACGGCTTCAACTCGCCGATCACCGTCTCAGGAGTGTCACTGAAACAATCATTGATACTTTTATGTCCTTTTACAATGCAATAATGTAATTCACAATGATATTCCCTGAGGCTACCACACTAGCCACCCACCTGCACACAAAACAAAATCCTGCTTCAATCATTGCAACAATGTCTATCGTTTTACATATTTGATTTTCTATTGATGACACATTGGATTGACATCCACCCCTGCCCCCACCTGCACACAGTGGTCTCCTCCGCCCCCGCCGCGGACAGCGTGACCTGACTGTACTTGACGGTGTAGTACTGGGCCCCCTCCTGCCCCTCAGCCAGGCTCCACGACAGGTGGATGCTGCTCTGGGATCTCGGGTCGGCCTCCAACTGATGACAATGGAGGGGTAGGGTGAGTTGGGGAGGAGCCGTAAGATTTTTTTCTTCAAAACTTGGTAAAAAAAAGAATGGAGTCAAAACTGGAAAACTTTATTATGCATGACAAAATATAACCCTTTGACTACAATGTGTACAAGGCACAACTCTGAGAACATTTTACAAATAGGTGAAAAATTGGCCTAAATTTTTTTTCTCAAATTGTAGGATCCTCCACAGGTGTGGATGATCCATACAGACAGATTTCAAAAAGTAAAAAAATCATATAAAATTTTAAATGATGGCAAACTTCCTTAACGGCAACATATTTCATTAACTGGACCCTAAATATAATTTTAAGATAATTTTCATTAGTAATGAGCCTGTTTAAGCCAAGATGATGAATTTCAAAGTGAAAGAAAAAATAATGAAATATGATTTACATTTAGAAGTGCTTGGATGTTTTGTTGTTAAGTAACAGGAACTGCCACGTGCAGGTCTCCCAGCCTCTTGCAGCTTCCTTATTTTCTTATGTTCTTAATTAAATGTTTTCTTAAACAAATCTCTACTGTAGATAACACTATAGTCGCCAGTCACAAGCCACTGCACTAATGTCGCCAGGCACAATATATTACGAATTTTAGCATCACTACAGTCTTGTATGTGTCACTGAAGAGGCATGCACAGTAGTTTATATTATGTACACCACACTACAACTACATGTCTTCATTGGCACATAAAAGTCTGTAGTGATGCTAAAATTTGTAATATATTGTGCCTGGCGACATTAGTGCAGTGGCGAGTGACTGGCGACTATAGTGTTATCTACGGTATGTATACACGTGGTAGTTCCTGTAAATTTCCTTTGTTTGGTTACTGTGAGAAATAAAGGAGCAACGTTTCTCACTCACCTGATACACGTTGAAGGCGGCGGCGGGGGGCGGGGGGGCGTCGGGGCCGGGGGGCAGCGTGTGCAACGTCTGCTCGGCGGCGCCCCCGTCCCCGTCCGCACTGAAGGCCCGCACCTGCACCTTGTACCAGTCACCCTCTGTTGAATAACAACATAAGTGTTTTTACGGAGGAGGATACACAGACGATACCTGATAGTGAACAGATGTTCAAAGGAAGCGATGAGGAGAAACTCAAAGATATTGTGATAACTAGGGAAATGGTGGAAGAGGGTATAGAAAAAATGAAAACATTTAAATCGCCAGGACCAGATGAAGTGTATCCCAGGGTATTAAAGGAATGCAAGGAGGTTGTTAGTGAGTCGTTAGTGCACATTTTTAGGAAATCGGTTGAGATAGGCGATGTGCCATTATTGTGGAGGAAAGGAAATGTTGTTCCCATATTTAAGAAGGGAGACAGAGGACTAAAGTCAAATTATGGACCCGTAAGTCTAACATCAGTGGTGGGTAAATTATTGGAATCTATTATTGCAAAAAACCTTAGAGAGCACTTAGATAAACATAGTTTGATCAATGATTCACAACATGGATTCACCAAGGGTAGGTCATGTCTCACCAATTTATTGAGTTTTTATAGGAAAGTTTATGAGACGGCAGATAATGATAAGGATTATGATATAATATATCTGGACTTTAGTAAGGCATTTGACAAAGTACCACACGAGCGACTCTTAAATAAGGTTAGGGCTCATGGTATAGATGGGAAGGTTCTTCATTGGATCAGAGCTTGGCTAAGTAATAGGCAACAAAGGGTTACAATTAATGGTTCCAAATCTGAATGGGGACAGGTGACAAGTGGAGTTCCACAAGGGTCTGTTTTGGGCCCATTACTATTTTTGATTTACATCAACGACTTGGATAGTGGGATTAGCAGTGATATCAGCAAGTTTGCTGATGATACTAAGTTAGGTAGGATTATTGGATCACAGTCTGACGTAAACATATTGCAGGGAGACTTAGATAAACTTAACGAGTGGGCAGTCAGATGGCAGATGGAATTTAATATTGATAAATGTAGCGTTATGAATGTTGGTAGAAAAAACCCTGGTAATAGATACACCATAAGCAATGTATCGCTGAAAAGATCAGAAGGTGAAAAAGATCTTGGAGTGAGGGTGAGCCCAGACCTCCGACCTAGGAAACAATGTATTGAGGCCAGAAATAGAGCTAATAGAGTATTAGGATTCATTACCAGAAGTGTTAAAAGTAGAAGTGCGGAAGTTATTCTAAAGCTTTATCTGGCTCTAGTCAGGCCTCACCTAGACTATGCAGTTCAGTTTTGGTCTCCATATTACAGGATGGATATAGTGTTGTTAGAAAAAGTGCAGAGAAGGATGACCAAAATGATACAAGGGATGCGTAACTTTAGTTATGAGAGGAGATTGAAGTTATTAAAATTACACTCACTCGAGAGACGCAGAGTAAGGGGCGATCTGATAGAAGTTTTTAAGTGGATAAAGGGATTTAATAAAGGAGAGGTAGGAAAAGTTCTTACGGCTTTTAACCAGGGTAGAACAAGAAGTAACGGATTCAAGCTGGAAAAGCGTAGATTTAGAAAGGAAATAGGGAAAAACTGGTTCACAAATAGGGTGGTGAATGAATGGAATGGTCTCAGTAGACAGGTAGTTAGTGTTGAGTCATTAGGGAGCTTTAAAGAGGAGCTGGATAGGTTCATGGATGGGGATGAAAGGTGGATGTAGGTAGTGTTATGTGACAGGAACTACCACGTGTAGGCCTCGCGGCCTCTTGTAGCTTCCTTATTTTCTTATGTTCTTATAACAACATAAGAACATAAGGAAGCTACAAGAGGCTGTAAGACCTACACGTGATAGTTCCTGTCAATGTTCCTGCAATAAATGATGGCATCGTCTAGGACAAGGAAGAACACTGTTTGTTTCTTACGGCTAAAATACTGAGGTGCAACTCATGTCCTTCATAGCAGAGTGAGAAAAAAGGAGAAAGGAGCAGGAGATAGGAGCTCAATAATAGTTTAAAACCTGCTTCAATAGATGGGGTATAAATAAAAGAAATACACAAGATAGATACATAGGAAATTGACCAATCCAGAAAACGTGCCAATGCCCCTGAATGTGTCAATGCCCCCTGAATGTGTCAATGCCCCCTGAATGTGTCAATGCCCCCTGAATGTGTCAATGCCCCCTGAATGTGCCAATGCCCCCTGAATGTGTCAATGCCCCCTGAATGTGTCAATGCCCCCTGAATGTGTCAATGCCCCCTGAATGTGTCCATGGTTGAGCCACGCACCTAGGTTGTTGATGGTGTAGGAGGTCTGGGAGGGCGGCAGGTTGATGGGCTTTATCCACTGCCGGTCCTTCTGTCTGTACTTCAACACAAAGCCTTCCACCTCTGCCTTGTTCTCAGCTGGCAGCTTCCACTCAATCTGGAGGAATAGTCTTGAGATTAATTTCATCTACCAAGAAAACCTGACAAACACAACCAACAAAATAATGAAAGAAGTTCAGTTTGGTTTCACCTTTTACGTCATCCACCGTATATGTAATTGATGACTGTGCAAGTTAATCATCCTACCTAATTCACAATGATATTCCTTGAGGCACCAGATCAGATGATAACACGCACATCTATAATACCACACACATCTGGGAAAAAAGTTGTTCTGGATCTCTCCTTTCTATTCCTGGCAGTTGACATTCTCCTTTGCCTCAATAACACCATTCAGACACACATGTAGACTGTTATTACGTGGTGTGTTTGGGGGGTTAAAGTGAAGGGTTTACGTGGTGTTTGGGGGTGGAGTGAAGGGCTGAAGGGAGGGTTGAAGGGTTTAGGTGGTGTTTGGGGGTGGAGTGAAGGGCTGAAGGGAGGGTTGAAGGGTTTAGGTGGTGTTTGGGGGTGGAGTGAAGGGCTGAAGGGAGGGTTGAAGGGTTTAGGTGGTGTTTGGGGGTGGAGTGAAGGGCTGAAGGGAGGGTTGAAGGGTTTAGGTGGTGTCGCCTCCGTGGTATGGTAGTTAGCGCGCCAAACTATGAATCAGCGGGCCCTGGTTCGAATCCGGGACACAGCAACACACACACACTGTACACACACACTCCAACGAAAAACAAAAACAAAACAAAAAAACACTCACCTTGATAGCCAGTTTGTTGGCCTCGGGTTCGGAGGTGTCGTTGAGCACCTTGAGAGTGACCACGGGGGGCAGCGGGACATTGCGAGGGGTGCGGGAGGGCATGCGCAGGGAGGTCCAGGGCCAGTTGTTCTTGGTGGGGTAGCCGGCCTTGGTGCCCGCTAACACCTGCACCTCATACTTCTTGCCCGGGTGCAGGTCTCGGATCTCAAGCTGGTGCACGTCGGCGGATACCTGGAGGGGAGGGAGGCGTGGAAAAGCATAAATTAAAAAAGGAAATATGGAAAAACTGGTTCACAAATAGGGTGGTAAATGATTGGAATGGAATCTGTCATCAGGTGGGTCAGTGCAGAGTCAATTGGGAGCTTTAAAAATAGGCTGGATAAATTCATGGATGGGGATGAAAGATGGATGTAGGTAGTGTCAAGTAACAGGAACTACCTCGTGTAGGTCACCCTTGGGCATCATTGTAGTAATTATCTTTCTCATCATATTTTTGTCCATGTAATGAAATGCCACTCTAATATTCTTTAACATCCTGCATGGATCTACAAATATTTTATATGTTTTTCTGGTTGTAGGTTATTCTGCCTTGTGTGTGTGTGTGTGTGTGTGTGTGTGTGTGTGTGTGTGTGTGTGTGTGTGTGTGTGTGTGTGTGTGTGTGTGTGTGTGTGTGTGTGTGTGTGTGTGCTGGCTCACCTCCTTGATGTGGTAGTAGTGTTGGTTGGGTTTGCGCCAGTGGATCTTGTAGCCTTCGATGGTGCCCTGGGCCTGCTCGGGCAGCAGTGGCTTCCAGGTGACCATGAGCACCGTGGGGGAGGTGGGCGTGACCTGCACCACGGGGGCGCCCTTGGGGACTGAGGGTGGGGTGGGGGGGGGGGAGAGAGAAGTTAACCCTTTGAAGCCCAAAACGTAATTTCTATTGTAATTTGGCTACTATTAGACGATTCTAATCAATATAAGCATTATTTTTTAGATATAAACTGTTTAGTATCCTTGCCCACTAGCTTATTTGGTATATTAAGTCACTTTTTTGTAGTTTTATGGCTAACAACAGACGATTTTATATAGCAAAGGTGTGTGTGTGTGTGTGTGTGTGTGTGTGTGTGTGTGTGTGTGTGTGTGTGTGTGTGTGTGTGTGTGTGTGTGTGTGTGTGTGTGTGTGTGTGTGTGTGTGTGTGTGTGTGTGTGTGTGTGTGTGTGTGTGTGTGTGTGTGTGTGTGTGTGTGTGTGTGTGTGTGTGTGTGGTGTGTGGTGTGTGTGTGTGTGTGTGTGTGTGTGTGTGTGTGTGTTTGTGTGTGTGTTTGTGTGTGTGTGTGTGTGTGTGTGTGTGTGTGTGTGTGTGTGTGTGTGTGTGTGTGTGTGTGTGTGTGTGTGTGTGTGTGTGTGTGTGTGTGTGTGTGTGTGTGTGTGTGTGTGTGTGTGTGTGTGTCTCTCTCTCTCTCTCTCACCATCCTCGGCGGTGCTGAAGACGAGGCGCTCTGACTGGTCCGAGGGGAAGTTGGTGTAGGCGCGCACAAAGGCGATGTACCTGGTGTTGGGCTTGAGGTGCTCGAGGAGGTGGGAGGCATTCTGGGACACCGCCTGGCGCTCCATGCCGTTGGTGTCTGGAAAGGCAGGGTTTGTTAGGCCAACGCTCAGCCATTCAGGTTGGTAGATTTAATTATGACAGTCTTAAGGCCGTGTCACACGAGTGATATTTTCCGGCATCTTTTGATATTTTGCTACCATTTGATGCCCGTAGTGGTGGCAGAAAGTGCGCGTGTCGTCACGCAGTGTTTCGGCAATGAGCATCTTCTACTGGCATCTTCCGGGACCGGCGACCAAAACAAACACAATGTATCGTCCAAAAAGACTTCGTCTGGCTTCTATTGGTCTAAATTTGTGTGTTTTGGCACATTATATGCCAAAATATGCCAAGATTGATCATTTCTCTTTATTTCACTGAAATGTGTAGTTCGTACAAAGTCTTGCGTGGCGTCGGCTGCTCCAAGATGTAAACAAAGATGCCAGTACTGGCGGCAAGAGGACGATCATGCGTGACTCTGCGTTTGCCACCAAAAGGTGCCGCTATCAGGCATCAAATGCAAAGCAAAATACCAAAAGATGCTGGAAAAAGTGTCCGTGTGACACGGCCTTTAGGCTCAGGGCTTTGGGAGGAATAATGTCTCAGATGTGTGTGTGTGTGTGTGTGTGTAAAAAGAGAGAGAGAGAGACTCACCGGACTCAAAGTAATGAATGGAGTAAGCCTTGATCTTCTCGTTGGAGGGGTAGACAGGGTTCCACTCCAGGTTGACTGAAGTTGAGGAGAGCACCTTGGATGACAGGTTCTGGGGCGGGTCAGGGTGGTTCTTGGACGAGTTGATGACCAGCGGCGCCCAACTAGAGCTGCGGGGTGGGAGAGGAGGTCAGGTGAGGTCAGTGAAGGATTGGCCTTATTTTCTGCAGTAATGGTAAGGTAGGGGGACAGTGAGGGGTCTGCCATGGAAGTGTGAATTTCTTAAGTCAAACTGGGATGTTTAAGGAAACGTTTCCTTTATTGTGAAACAAGCTCTAGAAAATCTACCAAACAAGGAAACTTTTCAACAATAATAAATCATGTGAAGGAAATGGAGAATGCAAGTAGGGATGGAGAAAGGAAGGCAGGAGGTGGAGAAAGAGGTGGGTGAGGTGGAGAAAGAGGTGGAGGAGGTGGAGGAACAGGTGGGTGATGTGGAGGAAGAGGTGGGCGAGGTGGTGGAGGTGGAGAAGAAGAGCCATGAACAGGTGAAGGAGGAGGAACAGGAGGAAGAAGATGTGGAGGAAGGGTGGGTAGGATGAATGAAGGGAAGCAGGAGGTGGAGGAGGTGGAAGAGATGGGTTAAGTGGAAGAAGGAAGAGCCACTTACGCGAGTCCGGCCTCATTGTGGGCGAGACACTGGTACAAGCCGGTGTCTGAGGTGATGGAGTTTGTGAAGACGAGTTGGTTTGTGGTTGTCTTGATGATGCGGCCCTTGATGTCCACCAGGTGGCCGTCCTTGTACCAGGTGACCAGCGGCGTGGGATGGCCCGTCACCACACAGTCCAGGCGGGCCGTCTTGGCCAACAGGGTGTCCAAGGCCTCAGGGGGGGAGATGATTTGTGGGGGCACCATGACGTCTAGCTTTATTTCCTGCAGAGGGGAGGGGAATAAGAACGTAAGGACATAAGGAAGCTAAAAGAGGCTGTGAGACATAAGAACATAAGAAAATAAGGAAGCTACAAGAGGCCGTAAGACATAAGAAAATAAGGAAGCTAAAAGAGGCCGCGAGACGTAAGAAAATAAGGAAGCTACAAGAGATTTAATGCCAAAAAGGGGGAAATGTGCCAGACATCAGTGGTCATATGGCACAGGGAGAGAGAGAGAGAGAGACTAAAGTTATTCTGACCCTGGATATTCCCTATAGCTCTGTGACCCTTGCTTGCTACACAGACAGTGGGTAGAGGCTGCTGAGCTACCCACCTGAGACACACTGACTTCAGCCTTGGTGGCGGGGTTGGTGGCCTTGGCGGTGCACTGGTAGAGCCCCACACTGGTGTTCCTCGCGTTGGGGATGGAGAGCGTGCCGTAGCTGCCCAGAAGGACGCCACTGGTCTGGCCGGTGATGTCCTCCCACGTCTCTCCCTCACTCATGTTTACTGTAATTAAGAAACATAAGAACATAATTTGGTATATTACGTTACTTTCCGTAATTCTATGGCTAACAACATACAATTTCTTATAGCAAAGAAAAAATCTGGGTCTCAAGGGGCTAAAGCAAAGAGCCGGACTCACGTTTTCGTTGCCAGGTGATGGCGGGGAGCGGCAGCCCCGAGGCGAGGCACTCTAGCACCGCCTCCTCCCCCTGCCTGACGCTGAGGTGCTTCCTGGCGGGGAGGAAGGCGGGGGGCCGGAACGCCTCCTCCTCCCCCCCGCCCTCCACCACGGTGACGGTGACGCTAGCGCTGCGACGCTCCTTGCCCAGCACGGGGTTGGTCGCCAGGCACCTGCGTAACGGAGGGACGGCGTAACAAGACAGCGTAACAAAGGGTAACAACAGACACTATGCCCTCATCACACCTGCACACACCAACAACAAACATATCACCATCTCAATAGTACACACATACAAGCATCCATCGGTCACCCAAGCATCAATTATATCGTCAATTATGTCACTTATATCATCGCACCTGTACGCACATACAAGCATCAATTATATCACCATCTCAATAGTTACTGAGTTTTTGCTTGAAGTGTATGAATGTTAGGTCAAGGGTATAGATACTCCCCGCACGTTAAGTTAGCAAAACTGGGGCCCCTTCACTCCCCCCTCCTGAACGTACAGGCTGAGGTGGTGGGGCTTTAGGGTTGAGCTTGGAGTAAGGCATTCTCACCCAACACCTCAGCCAATCCCGAGGGTTCGGAAGGGGGGAGTGAAGGTGCCACATTTATGCCAACTTAACGTGCGGCGAGTATAGGTATGAGGGTAGTGAGGACATGTATACAGCCTGCCTTACCTATATGTGCCTGCATCAGCGGCCTGCACTCCCACGATGTGCAGGACTCCTGAGAAGGGGGTTGTGTACCTGTGGGGGAGGAGAAGGTTGCAGTGAGTGCCAGGCGCCCTTGTGAAGAGAGTCTTGCTGTCTGGTAGGTACACATGTGCATGATGTGATCTAGTCTTACATGACGGTGACATTATAGCACATTGTTGTTAATGCTTTTGAAAATATAGGGAGCATGAGGCCTTTCTGCAACACAAGAAATGACAGCATGGGCATCTGTGTTCCCTACATGTCATAATGGCACAGGCGTGGATGAATGGCATCTTCTCCTTCTAAATTGGAAATCAAAAGGCCAGAATCAACCAAGGGCCTGAAGGTACTGTAGTTTTACAGAATAATTATGATAGTAGTAGTATATCCCTTGGCCTTCCTTGGAAACAGCTGATCTTTGAGGGGGGAAGAAACAATCAATAGTTCAAAAAGAGGAGAGGAATATGTATAAGTGAAAGAGTTCAGATTTGAATATGAAAGTTCCTGAGATCAAGAGAGGAGGACTTATGGGAGGTGGGGATGAGTCTCCAGCCAGGTGACTTGTGCTGGAAGTTAGCACGGTGACGGAATGCCGGCTTAAGTCCACACTACCACTCACCACCGTCGGCGCTTGCCGTCGGTGCTTGCCGATGGGAAGCGCCGTTGCCAGGGTTGTGTCCACACGAATGGTTTTGTTCGGCGGTCAGCGCGCTTCCTGATTTCAAAGTGAGTCATGTTTTCTGCATATCGTGTACTCTCACTTGAGATTATGAAATAACCACAGGAGGTTTAGAAAAACTGACCCAACTATCATCTTCATGACACATTTCTGCATATCATAAGCAAGAAAAATATACGAAAACTTTTTTGTGTATTCTAAAAAATATAGCAAAAAAGAAATAGTGTATAAAAAAATTTCTCACTTTTTTGTCTTCAACTCGCTGCAATTTCCCGACCATTTCTCCCATTTTATTTTTGATCACATACTCGTAATCAGCTGACTTTCTTGGTTCTGATGGTATATGGTACATAGCAATGCAAAAATATCTAGATGGTGAAAACTGCCGATAACTTGAAGCATGTGTTCGGCGCTGACCCGTGAGTGACGGGCATGCCCGCCCAATATTAAACCTGCTGAATATTGCCGGGCAGCGCCGACGGTTACATTTTGCTCGTCCGCATCGTGTCCACACTGCCACTTTTGAGTGACGAACACTCGATCGACGGGAAGCGCCGACGGTGGTGAGTGGTAGTGTGGACGGGGCTTTAGGTGGTGAGCGGTTTTGAAGCAGAATAATAATAATAATAATAATAATAATAATAATAATAATAATAATAATAATATATTATAATAATATATAAAAATAATAATAATAATAATAATAATAATAATAATAATAATAATAAGTATGATCTTGTATGCCATGAAAAGTTGAAAAGCCAGGCAAATGTGTCACAGCCAATTCCAGGGTTAATTTTTGATATTAGTTCATCTGTACGTGTTAATTTCTTTGTTTGGAAATGTTCTAGCCTATAACTCAGGCCTACTCAATTGGCAGTTCGCGGGGCAAATCCAGTTTTTGTGGTTAAAAAGCTAAAAGTGCCAAAAAAAGTGCCGGGCCAAAGTAGTTTTTCATTAGCCTTTGACAGACAAAGCAGCATTGAAATAAATTAATAAAATTTATATATTTATCTAAGTACATACATACAAAATTTCACATAAATATCTACTATCTAACACAACCAACAGTTTCTATTACCGTAGATAACACTACATATAGCCACCAGTCACTTGCCACTGCACTAATGTCGCCAGGATTAATATATTACGAATTTTTACTATCACTACAGACTTTTATGTGCCACTGAAAATGATGCACAGTAGTTTATATTATGTACATCACACTACATGTCTTCAGTGGCACATATAAGTCTGCAGTGATGCTAAAATTCGTAATATATTGTGCCTGGCGACATTAGTGCAGTGGCAAGTGACTGGCGACTATAGTGTTATCTACGGTAGCTGAATGAAACATGTGATCCATTTGTTTTCGCTTCTTTCTATGTATAAATGTTTAGAGAATTAAGAAAAAATGGAGGCAAAATAAATATATATGTCCCTTCCATCACTATCAGTCATTATATTCCCTACTCGTAAAGTAATGGAACAGCCCTGGTATAAATCTTGCCCTAGGAACCATCTACCCTGGCTGTGCCCTGAAGAGAATGCACCACCAGGGTAGTACCGTGGCCACCGAGAGACAAGGCCTGATGCATCGCCGTGACGTCACATCATGTCGATCCCACCCGCTCCGCTCCCCGTACAAGTTTACCTACCTAATATAATGTTTATCAGTATAAAAGATGTACTGTTATCTTTGGAAATGTTTGTTCTATAATATTATCAAATAAAAAATCGTAAAACACACAAAAGAAATGCCATTATGAGACTTTCAAGAAATATGTATGAACTTAAACTCTTCGCCATTTATTATTTTGCTCGAAAACTTTTTACATGGAGAATATCAATAGAAGCGGAGTTTAATTAGCTTTCCATTGATATATTTCGCTTAGTCATAAATGAATTAGCAGTATGCATAAATTAACGTTAACTAAATATTAAAAATCATGAAATCGGGTAATTTCCTACCCAATATATGTTTATCAGTATAAAAGATATACTGATATCTTTGGAAATGTTTGTTCTATAATATTATCCAATAAAAAACCGTAAAACACACAAAAGAAATGCCATTATGAGACTTTCAAGAAATATGTATGAATTTAAACTCTTCGCCATTTAATATTTTGCGAGAAAACTTTTTACATGGAGAATATCAATAGAAGTGGAATCGCATTAGCTTTCCATTGATATATTTTGTTTTCTGATAAATGAATTAGAACCATACATAAATTAGCGTTTACTAAATAAATAACCTCATCAATTGGGAAAAATTACCCGATTTCATGATGTTATTTATTTAGTTAACGCTGATTTATGCATGCTGCTAATTCATTTATCAGAAAAGGAAATATATCAATGGAAAGCTAATTAAATTCCGCTTCTATTGATATTCTCCATGTAAAAAGTTTTTCCGCAAAATATTAAATGGCGAAGAGTTTAAGTTCATGCATATTTCTTGAAAGTCTCATAATGGCATTTCTTTTGTGTGTTTTACGATTTTTTATTTGATAATATTATAGAACAAACATTTCCGAAGATAACAGTATATCTTTTATACTGATAAACATTATATTAGGTAGGTCAACTTGTACGGGGAGCGGAGCGGGTGGGATCGACATGGTGTGACGTCACGGCGATGCATCAGGCCTTGTCTCTCGGTGGCCACGGTATTACAGGGTGTGTGTGAAGGCAGGGCTTCTAGGGGCAAGGGTACAGGGTTTTTAGGGGCAAGGGTACAGGGTTTTTAGGGGCAAGGGTACAGGGTTTTTAGGGGCAAGGGTACAGGGTTTTTAGGGGCAAGGGTACAGGGTTTTTAGGGGCAAGGGTACAGGGTTTTTAGGGGCAAGGGGACAGGGTTTTTAGGGGCAAGGGGACAGGGTTTTTAGGGGCAAGGGTACAGGGTTTTTAGGGGCAAGGGTACAGGGTTTTTAGGGGCAAGGGTACAGGGTTTTTAGGGGCAAGGGTACAGGGGTTTTAGGGGCAAGGGTACAGGGTTTTTAGGGGCAAGGGTACAGGGTTTTTAGGGGCAAGGGGACAGGCAAGGTTTTTAGGAGCAAGGGTACTGGGCAGGGTCTCTCTCTCTCTCTCTCTCTCTCTCTCTCTTCTCTCTCTCTCTCTCTCTCTCCCACCTGTCATGCTGAGGTAGAGGTTGTTGATCATGGGTCCACAGGAGAGAGGCGGGGGGCTGGGAGTCTATTTGGCACGCGAGTCTGACAGCTTCCCCCGCCACCACCGTGACGTTGGAGGGGCTCACCACAAAGTTCTTGGTGAGACCTGCAACACACACCTCACATTACACACAAGAAGAGAATAAAGAACAACAGCTTCCCTCACAGAAATGTACCGTAGATAACACTATAGTCGCCAGTCACTCGCCACTGCACTAATGTTGCCAGGCGCCATATATTACGAATTTTAGCATCACTACAGACTTTTATGTGACACTGACGAGGCATGCACAGTAGTTTATATTATGTACATCACACTACATGTCTTCCGTGGCACAACAGTCTGTAGTGATGCTAAAATTCGTAATATATTGTGCCTGGCGACATTAGTGCAGTGGCAAATGACTGGCGACTATAGTGTTATCTACGGTAGAAGTTTGGAGTGGACTAAGACCTGCAATAGAGAGCTCCCATTATAAAGAAGAAACATATGAACATAAGAAAATAAGGAAGCTAAGAGAAGCCGTGAGACCTAAACGTGGTAGTTCCTGTAAAAATCTGTGACAAATCTTAAAACAGGAAAATTTCAGTAGATACAAAAATAGGATTAGATACATACATACATACACACACACACACATACATACACACACACACACATACATACACACATACATACATATACATACATACACACACACATACACACATACATACATATACATACATACATACACACATACATACATATACATACATACATACATACATATACATACACACATACATACATACATACATATACATACATACATACACACATACATACATACATACATACATATACATACATACACACACACACATACACACATACATACATATACATACACACATACATACATATACATACATACATACATACACACACACACATACACACATACATACATATACATACACACATACATACATATACATACATACATACATACATACATACATACATACATACATACTATAAAATTGGAATCATTGGAGACAATAAATTTTCCCTTATGAGAATATGCGTGAAAATCTTGAAAAAAAAAGAATACTAACCAATTAAATAAGGTCTATACTACAAATATATAGTATACATCAACTTCAATAAAACCAAAACTATACGATAATCTTCAATTTACCACATGAGAAAAAAAAGGGTGCTACTATAGCGTTCGGTCTATATCGGGGCGTGCAGTCTACGCTCCCCTAACGTGCTGTCTACAAAGATCCCGCCTGACCTGACTACCCCATAGCTTTAATGTGCATTCTAACAAGTCCACACCTGACCTGAGTCCCGGGACCGTACTCAACCTTATAAAATAGGAATCAACGAAGTAATGTCTCAGTATCCTCCTAAAACTCAAGCCGAAACCATCAGTCTGCCACACTTAACCCTCTACAATGCTGTTGAAAGAATTCTACAGAAGTGTCATCTTGACAGAAGAAACAGCGGTTAAGTTTTTACGTGTAAGCAATCTTCTGGACACACCACAAGAAGCAGAGCCTTGTCATCGATGTGGTAGTGTTATGTAAGAAAACAAAAAGTGACAGGGGTGGGGAATATCGGCCTGTGCTTAATAAATTACTTACTAAAGTTTTGTTTTTTCCATTACTAACAACTCATGCTATACACACACACACACACACACACACACACACACACACACACACACACAACCTCTTTAACACAGCTTATTAACTCAGACTAATTAGCAAAACTTACCCCCCACCTCTCTCTCTCTCTCTCAGAACTCAACATGAAATTACCGAAAGCATAAAAAAATAATACTAACAATAATGAACACACACACACACACTCCGTATTGTACTCCGTAGTGTAGGGGTAGCACGCTCGGTTCACAACCGAGAAGTCCCGGGTTCGATCCCCGGGCGGAGCGGAAACAGATGGGCTGTTTCCTTAAAACCCGAGCCCCTGTCCACCCAGCAGTGAATGGGTACCGGGTGTTAGCCGGGGGTTTGTGACCTGCTCTCCGGGGTGGTTGCTTCGGCCAAAAACTAAGCACTAAGGATGAATGATAAAAATGTTGATATGGAGACGGGGCCATACGAGCGATGCTCAGGCCCTGTAAAATACAACTAGATGAATACACACACACACACACACACACACACACACACACACACACACACACACACGACATAAAAGCGTGTATAATAGGGTGGTCCAAGAAGAGGGGGTAAAATTTCAAAGTGCACTGGTCCTTTCTCCACACCGCTGCTTTTTTTCGTGTTGCATTCCTCTCCTTGTGTGCAAACTTTCATCGCGATACAATGATATTTAGAGGTCGTCCCATCATCTCGCTTTCTATCATAGGATTTAACCCGGAAAATATCACATACCCGAATTGGAGCACTTCCCGACATCACAGACCCAAATGGTGTTGATTTCTGAATTCTCCGGGGTTGCTAACCCCATAGACCACAATTTATCAACTAAAAACTGATATACAGCTGTCTGAATGCTGAATTTCATTATTTGGTTTTCACAGTAAATTTTAGGGGTAGGCCATACCCTGGTTAGGGTACTTCTAGTAGAGATAAAGCAAAATGTTTCGCATTTTTGAACTCAGAAGGGTCGATTTACACATAGGAGTGGTTTCATCGACACTGATTTATTGACAATTCACAAAATATTGCCAAAAAAATCGTTTTTCTATAGGAAAATAGAGAAATTGAAATTTTCTGTCATATTTTGCAGGTTTTAGTAAATAAATGAAATATGAAAGCATTTCTAGGTGTAAATCGACCCTTCTGAGTTCAAAAATGCAAACCATTTTGTTCTATCTCTATTAGAAGTACCCTAACCAGGGTATGGCCTACCCCTAATTTACGGTATGAAAACCAAATAATGAAAATCAGCATTCAGACAGCTGTATATCAGTTTTTAGTTGATAAAATGTGTCTATGGGGTTAGAAACCCCGGAGAATTCAGAAATCAACACCATTTGGGTCTGTGATGTCGGGAAGTGCTCCAATTCGGGTATGTGATATTTTCGAGGTTAAATCCTATGATAGAAAGCGAGATGATGGGGCGACCTCTAAATTAAGTTTTATCGCCATGAAATTTCATAGGCTTGTAACCTATGGGTAATGGACAAAAAATAACCTTGTGGAGGAATAAAAGTAGAAAAATATTTTTGGTGGACCACCCTAGTGTATAACTTATTCAATTTTTCCCTGAGCTTAAATACATTACCTCATTCGACATTTTAACCCTTTTTAAGCTTCATCAAAAATTTCTTGGAGCACATATTAAACCTGGCTCTCTCTCTCTCTCTCTCTCTCTCTCTCTCACATATTAAACCTGCCTCTTTTTTCCCCTATTTTCTCCTCTTTCTCTCTCTTCTTCTCCCTCCTTTCTCTCTCTCTCTCTCTCTCTCTCTCTCTCTCTCTCTCTCTCTCTCTCTCTCTCTCTCTCTCTCTCTTCTCCTCCCCTTTCTCTCCCCTTCTTACTGCTTCTCTCTTCATCAATTAACCTTTTTCCCTCCCTTCCCTTCCTCCTCCCCTTCATCATCGCATTCTCCTACACGCTGAGGCAAATTTTCCAAAACATAACAGCAGAAGGAAGCACCGAGCTGTTAATCGTAATGGTAACATGTGGGTGCAATATCTTCTTTTGTATTAAGTATATCAATAATGCACGCTGTTTTTCTCTTTCTGTGTGTGTGTGTGTGTGTGTGTGTGTGTGTGTGTGTGTGTGTGTGTGTGTGTGTGTGTGTGTGTGTGTGTGTGTGTGTGTGTGTGGTGTGTGTTTTGTGGTGGTGTGTGTGTGTACTGACTTAGGAGGTAAAAAGACTATTCTAAAAAGTCTTATAAGATAGTGATACAAGTGTTAAGATATTATTAAGGATTCAATACACTTGCTTGCACACACACACGAGAGAGAGAGAGAGAGAGAGAGAGAGAGAGAGAGAGAGAGAGAGAGAGAGAGAGAGAGAGAGAGAGGAGAGGAGAGAGAGAGAGAAGCGACAAAAGAGACAGCTGATGAGGCGTGTGAATGATTATAGAAAGAGAAGAGAACGAGAGAGAGAGAGAGAGAGAGAGAGAGAGAGAGAGAGAGAGAGAGAGAGAGAGAGAGAGAGAGAGCAGAACGAGCTTGAAAAGAAAGAGGTTATTAGAGAGAGAATTTGCTGGCTTGGATGGTCATAATAGCAAAAAAATATATTAGCTAGTATACCTGCTCCAAGGCTGATATGGTCAAGTTTAATTATACGAAGAAAAAGAAAGAGAAAGAGAGAGAAGAGAGGAGAGAGAGAGAGAGAGAGAGAGAGAGGAGAGAGAGAGAGAGAGAGAGAGAGAGAGAGAGAGAGAGAGAGAGAGAGAGTATTTGTATAGTAGAGAATTGCTGTACTTTTTATATTATGTATAATTATTGTCATGAATAAAGTATATTACTGTAGAGAAGCCTTGGCGTCAGTAGGATTAGCATAACTTCCTTTTGTTTCAATGTAAAGTTTTAAAAAAAAGAAAAAAAAGAGAGAGAGAGAGAGAGAGAGAGAGAGAGAGAGAGAGAGAGAGAGAGAAGAGAGGAGGTGGGAGAGTATGTGAAGATAAGAGTGTAGAGCAGAAAAGAGAGAGAGAGAGAGAGAGAGAGAGAGAGAGAGAGAGAGAGAGAGAGAGAGAGAGAGAGGAAGAGAGAGGATGGTAGGATGAATGGGACGGAGGGAGAGAGGAAGGAGTAGAGTGAGTGATGTACGCCGAAGAGAGGAAAAAAAGAGAAGAGAGAGGAGAGAGAGAGAGAGAGAGAGGGCCAGGCTGCCGTTCCGCTGAAAAATCAATGAAATGCCTGACGTAGTTCTGATCACGTGGTTCTTGTGACCTCCCTACTCTGCGCAGCCTCACGCTCTCCTCCTCTTCTTCTTCCTCCTCCTCCTCTTCTTCCTCCAATTCATCTATCCCCCATCCCTTCCTCCTCCTCCAACTCCTCTACTCCTCCTCCTCCTCTTCTTCCTCCTCTCTCCCCTCCTCCTTCCTCCTCAACTCCTCAATTTCCCCAACCTTCCTCCTCCTCCTCCTCCTCAACTCCTCAATTTCCCCAACCTTCCTCTTCCTCCTCCTCCTTCAACTCCCTTCCTCCTCCTCCTTCAACTCCCTTCCTCCTCCCCCTCCTCCTCCTCTTCCTCCCCTCCTCCTCCTCCTCCTCCTCCACCAACTATATTTCCCCAGCTTCTTCCTCCTCCTCTTCCAACTCCCCAATTTCCCCAACCTTCCTCCTCCTCCTCCTTCAACTCCCTTCCTACCCCCCACTCCTCCTCCTCCCTTCTTCTTCCCCTTCCTCCGGTTCCTCCTCCTCCTCCTCCTCCTCCTCCTCTATCTTCCCCCCTACCTCCCGCCACCTGCTAATGCTACTGTTACTGCTTCTGCTGCTAGTCTGTGGATGCTACCTACTTACTCCTGCTTATTATTATTCTCTCTTTTTTCTCTCTCTCTCTCTCTCTCTCTCTCTCCTCTCTCTCTCTCTCTCTCTCTCTCTCTCTCTCTCTCTCTCTCATAAGAACATAAGAACATAAGAAAATTACAAGAGGCAGTGAGACCTACACGAGGTAGTTCCTGTGAGAACTGCCTCTCTCTCTCTCTCTCTCTCTCTCTCTACACATAGGATCGAAGACTTTTACTACACTGCAGGAAGCTGTTTAAATTCTCTCTCTCTCTCTCTCTCTCTCTCTCTCTCTCCACATAGGATCGAAGACTTTTACTACACTGCAGGAAGCTGTTTAAATTCTCTCCTTCTCCTCTCTCTCTCTCTCTCTCTCTCTCTCTCTCTCTCTCTCTCTCTCCACATAGGATCGAAGACTTTTACTACACTGCAGGAAGCTGTTTAAATTCTCTCTCTCTCTCTCTCTCTCTCTCTCTAGTCTTCTATTCATCACTAACATAATTATTATTTTTCCTTTTTTACACGCCCAATAGGTCAAACGAGGTACTTAACAGGTCAGTGTAGTGCCGTGTAAGGTCAGGCATAAGGGTCGTTAGGGTTAAAGAAGGTCAGGTTACGAAAGGTGAGCTAGGTAAGGTCAAAGGATAGGATAGGATAGGTCAAGGGTCAATAGAAGGCGTAGTAGAGAGAGGATAGGTCAGGAGCGCGGGCGTGGGATAAGCTCCGCCCACTCCCTAGCCCCGCCCCGCCCCGCCCCGCATTGGTGCCGGGTGCGGGGTCAATCCGGGTCATGACGAGGCGAGGTCAAGGGGGAAAGAGGAGAGAGAGGGGTAGAGAGAGAGGTTGTAGTAGTACTAGTAGTAGTACTAGTAGTAGTAGTAGTAGTAGTAGTAGTGGTAGTAGTGTGGTGGTGGTGGTGTGGTGGTGGTGGTGGTGTGGTGGTGGTGGTGGTGGTGGTGGTGGTGGTGGTGGTAATAGTAGTAGTAGTAGTAGTAGAAGTAGTAGTAGAGGAGAAGGAGGAGTAAAGTAGTAGTAGTAGTAGTAGCAAAGTAGTAGTAGTAGCAAAGTAGTAGTAGTAGCAAAGTAGTAGTAGTAGTAGTAGTAGTAGTAGTAGTAGTAGTAGTAGTAGTAGTAGTGCAGTAAGTAGCAGACAGTACAGCATCAGTAGCAGTAGCAGTAGTAGTATGAGTAGTAGTAGTATAGTAGTAGTAGTAGCAGTAGTAGAGTAGTAGTAGTAGTAGTAGTGTATAGTAGTAGTAGCAGTAGTAGTAGCAGTTAGCAGTATAGTAGCAAGTAGCAAGTAGAGTAGTAGTAGTAGTAGTATAAGTAGTAGTGTAGTAGTAGAGCAGTAGCAAAGCTAGCATACAGTACACTAGCGTAGTAGTGTTGAGCGTACCCAACACCCTGCTTGCCTGTACGCCGCGGCAGTGTGTTATGAGGTGGGCGGCTTTAAGCTGTTATAGTAGTAGGGCGGCACGGCTATACGTACTCTTACTCTCACTCACTACCATTCACGCTACTGTCATAGTGTTCTCTCCTGAATAACTGGTTAGGATAAGGTTAGACTGAGGTTAGGTTAGGTTAGATAAGGTTAGGTTAGCTGTTATAGTAGTAGGGCGATACAGGCTATACATACTCTTACTTTACCCTCACTCACTCACTACCTATCACTCCTCATGCTACTGTCATAGTGTTCTCTCCTGGCTGACTGGTTAGGATAAGGTTAGATTAGGTTAGGCTGAGGTTAGGTTAGGTTAGGTTAGGTTAGTTAGCTCTACCCTGACTCACTCACTCACTACACCTCACGCTATACTGTCATATTCAAAGCCTTCAGAATCAGGTTAGGTTAGGTTCTAGTAGTAGTTAGGTTAGGTTATAGTAGTAGTTAGGTTAGGTGTTATAGTAGTAGTTAGGTTAGGTGTTATAGTAGTAGGGCGGCACAGGCTATACGCACTCTTACTCTGCCCTCACTCACTCACTCACTACCACTCATGCTACTGTCATATTGTTCTCTGGACTACTACTACTACTACTACTACTACTACTACTACTACTACTTTGAGCTACTACTGTTATTCTATAGTAGGGCGGGCGCGTACTCTACCTACCCTTACTCGCTACCATGTTAGGTTATTAAAAAATAAGCTACAATATACCTAAAATAACCCCCAACAAAGCTAAAATAACCTAAAATAAACCTAAAATAACCTAAAATATACCCCCAATAACCTAAAACAAACCTAAAATAACCCAAAATATACCCCAATAACCTAAAATAACCTAAAATATACCCCCAATAACCTAAAACTAAATAACCCCAAATAACCCAATAACCTAAAATAACCAAATATACCCCAATAACCTAAAATAAACCCCAATAACCTAAAATATACCCCAATAACCTAAAATATACCCCCAATAACCTAAAATAAACCTAAAATAACCTAAAATATACCCCAATAACCTAAAATAAACCTAAAATATACCCTCAATAACCTGAAATAAACCTAAAATATACCCCCAATAACCTAAAATAAACCTAAAATAACCTAAAATATACCCCAATAACCTAAAATATACCCCCAATAACCTAAAATAAACCTAAAATAACCTAAAATATACCCCAATAACCTAAAATAAACCTAAAATATACCCCCAATAACCTAAAATAAACCCCCAATAACCTAAAATAACCCCCAATAACCTAAATATACCAATACCTAAAATACCCCCAATAACCTAAAATAAACCCCCAATAACCTAAAATATACCCCAATAACTTAAAATAAACCTACAATAACCTAAAATAACCCAAAAAAGAACCTAAAATAAACCTAAAATAACCCTTATTAACCCAAAATAAAGCTAAAATGCACTCTGCTACTCATGCTCAACCGTCACACTGGTCTCTCCTGGCTGACTGACTTTCAGCTGCTACTGCCATTCTGTTATTCTAAAGCCTTACTGTCAACGGTGGTGTATGTATAGATGCCTTCACTCTCAGGCCGGTATTAAGGAAAGGCTACTATGAGTTGTGTTGGTTCTTCTCGATTGCTTCTATAGACGTGATTTAACCCCTTGAGGCCCATAACGTAATTTCCATTGTAATTTGACCACCATTAGATGATTTTTAATTACTATAAGCAATGTTTTTATAGATTAACCTGTTTAGTATCCTTGTCCACTAGCTAATTTGGTATATTCAGTTACTTTTCGTAATCTAATGGCTCGACAACATACAATTTTTTATAGCAAAGGAAAGATCTGGGCGTGAAGGGGTTAAGGACGTAAAGGAGGAAAGGAAGTACTAATCAGGCTGGCTACGTACTTACTGGGCACGTGGAGAGAGATGGGCTTACTTACCTCTGCAACACGATACAAGGTGAAGGGGGGACAGTACGGTATGGTTAGTAGTATGGTAAGTAGACATGGTGACTTACTGGCCACGCGGAGAGAGATGGGCGCGCTGCTGAGGACGCCCGCGGGAGTCTTGACCAGGCAGCGGTATTGGCCCTCGTCCGTGGTGCCGGAGCGGCGGTGGATCACCTACGGAACATAAGAACATAAGCTACAACAGGCCGTAGGACATACACGTGGTACTTCCTGTCACACACACAACATGAGTTAAGGGACTATTCGTATGTGTGTATTTACCTACCGTAGATAACACTATAGTCGCCAGTCACTTGCCACTGCACTAATGTCGCCAGGCACAATATATTACGAATTTTAGCATCACTACAGACTTTTATGTGCCAATGAAAACGCATGCACAGTAGTTTATATTATGTACATCACACTACATGTCTTCAGTGACACATAAAAGTCTGTAGTGATGCTAAATTTCGTAATATATTGTGCCTGGCGACATTAGTGCAGTGTCGAATGACTGGCGACTTTAGTGCTATCTACGGTAGTTCTATTTACCTAGTTGTCTTTTGCAGGGCCGGAGCTACACTGGTATGGCCCCGTCTCCATAGCTACATTTTATCATTCATCCTTAGTGGTTAGTGTTGGGGGAAGCCAGCACCCCGGGAGGCGGGTCACAATCCCCGGCTAACACCCGGTACCCATTCACTGCTGGGTGGACAGGGGCTCGTGATCGCCCATCTTTCTCCACTCCGCTCGGGGATCGAACCCGAGACTTCTCGATTGTGAACTGAGTGTGCTAACCACTACACTACGTGTGTGTGTTAGGATACTTTTAAACTTTAATTTCTGTAAAAAAAAGACAACTATATTTTTTTCTATATAATAAATAATTCGTATGCTCTCTCTCTCTCTCTCTCTCCTAAATAACAAAATCACTGTTATGTACAAACAAACACATTCACAAAGACATTTCACACCATTCACTAACTAACCATAAATTAATGACGACAAAGATGATGCGAAAAATTACCTCAAAAACTTTACCATCAAACCTAGAACTAAGTTTTGTATAACGCTAAAGAATTCAGTCATTTCAAAAAGTCACGAATTCAAAAAGTTTCGTAAAAAAACTAAAACTGCAAAATTGACTATTATAGGTTTTTTTTATTCTTTTTTTACGTAATTTTGCGGGGTTTATATTTGGCAGTTCTTCTTTTTCTTTCTTTTTTACGTAATTTTGCGGGGTTTATATTTGGCAGTTCTTTTTCTTTCTTTTATTTTACGTAATTTTGCGGAGTTTATATTTGGCAGTTTTTTTTTTTTTTTTTTAACGTAATTTTGCGGGGTTTATATTTAGCGGTTCTTCTTTTTTACGTAATTTTGCGGGGTTTATATTTGGCAGTTCTTTTTCTTTCTTTTTTACGTAATTTTGCGGGGTTTATATTTGGCAGTTTTTTTTCTTTCTTATTCTTAACGTAATTTTGCGGGGTTTATATTTGGCAGTTCTTTTTTTTTTTTTTTTTTTTAACGTAATTTTGCCGGGTTTATATTTGGCAGTTCTTTTACTTTCTTTTTTTTTTACGTAATTTTGCCGGGTTTATATTTGGCAGTTCTTTTACTTTCTTTTTTTTTACGTAATTTTGCGGGGTTTATATTTGGCAGTTCTTTTTTTTCTTTCATTCAGTTTTTTTTCTTGTTTTTTTTGCTATTTTCTGTAATTCTTATATTTGGTTTTTGCCTTTTTTTCTTTTTTTTTTTTTTTCCTTCTTTCTTTCTTTTCTTCTTTCTCGCTTTTTTCTTTCTTGTAGTGGCCATTTTTCTTCCCCCCCGTTTTTCCCCTTCTTGCTATGCCTTGGTCTGTCCTTCTTTGATTTAGTGTTTGCCCTTGATCGTTATTTTCATCTTTTTTGAATGAATATATTTTTGCGTGGTTTCTATTTGGCATTAAATTTTGTTCTTTTTCTTTCATCCTACGTTTTTTTTTTTTTTTTTGGGCTGCCATTTTCTGTAATTCTTTCATTTGCTTGTTTGCCTTTTCTGTTTTGTTTTTTCTTTTCTTTTTGACAGTTCTTTTTCTTCATCCTACATTTTTTTCTTCTTTTGTAGCCATTTTCTGTAATTTTTATAGTATTTGGTAGTGGGTTTTTTTTCTTCCATTCTCCGTATTTTTCCTTTCTTTTATTGGCAAGTTTCTGTAATTTTTATATTTGCCCCTTTTTTATCTCTTTTCTTTTTGACAGTTCTTTTTCTTCATCCTACATTTTTTTCTTCTTTTGTAGCCATTTTCTGTAATTTTTAGATTTGGTAGTGGGTTTTTTTTCTTCCATTCTCCGTATTTTTCCTTTCTTTTGTAGGCAATTTTCTGTAGTAATTCTTTTATTTTCCTTTATCTCTTTTCTTTTTTTGCACTTGTTTTTATCTATTCTTTTCTTTTTCATATATATTTCTTTCATTCCCCGTTTTTTTCCCTTTCGTTACTATTTTCTGTACTTCTTTTATTTATTGTTTGCCTTTTTCCTTATTTTCTTTTCCTCTTTTCTTTTTTGGTAGTTGTAGTAGTAGTTTTTTTTTTTTTTTGCTAGGTAGTGTTTTCTTATTTTCCTTCATTCTTCGCTTTATTCCTTTCTTTTTTATGCCATTTTCTGTAGTTCTTTTATTTGCCCTATTCCTTCTTTCTTTCTTTTCTTCGCCTTGTCTTCTTTTTCTCTTTTATTTTTCGTAATTGTACTTTTTCTTCCATTCTCCGCTTTCTTCCCTTTCTTTTGTATGTAATTTTCTGTTATTCTATTATTTACTGCATTATTTTATACATTTCTAACTTTTTCGTGTTTTTCTCTTTTCTTTTTGGTAAGTATTCTTTTTCTTTCCTTTTCCTTTTTTTTTCCTATTCTATGCAAGTTTCTGTCATTCTTTTATTTGCTGTTTCCCCTTTTTCCTTTCCTTTTCTGGTTTTTTCCCTACTTTTTCGTGTTTTTCTCTTTTCTTTTTGGTAAGTTATTCTTTTTCTTTCCTTTTCCTTTTTTTTCCCTATTCTATGCAAGTTTCTGTTATTCTTTTATTTGCTGTTTGCCCTTTTTCCTTTTCATTTTTTCCCCGTGGTGGCGTGGCGTGCGCGGTGCCATCAAAGTACTGTTACTGTTACTGCACCAATTTTAAGAGAATAAGTGTAATTTTTTCCCTCCATTATCTAGTGGCTCCTATTTTGTGTGCCTATCTCTTTTTTCATTGCGGCATCTTCAAAGTAATTCCTCGTTTTGAATACTCAAATTTTCTCTGTCTTTTTCTGTCTGTCTGTCTGTCTCTGTCTCTGTCTCTCTCTCTCTTTCTTTCTTCATCCCCCCATCTCGCTCTCTCTCTCTCTTTCTTTCTTTATCCCCCCATCTCTCTTTCTCTCTCTCTCTGTCACTTTCTCTCACTCTTTCCATCTCTCTCTCTCTCTCTCTCTCTCTCTCTCTCTCTCTCTCTCTTCTCTCTCTCTCTCTCTCCTCTCTCTTCTCTCTCTCTCTCTCTCTCTCCTCTTCTCACTTTCTCTCACTCTCTTTCCCTCTTTCTTCACCCTCTCTCTCTCTCTCTCTCTCTCTCTCTCTCTCTCTCTCTCTCTCTCTCTCTCTCTCTCTCTCTCTCTCTCCGGTCAATGCTCGGTGACAGCCTGATTTCACTCTTTGTATTTTTAGGTTAAAATCTCTAACAACCACATAATATATTCTTAAGTTCATTTACTCCTGTTTGTAAATACTTAAATCTCTCTCTCTCTCTCTCTTTGTCACTTTCTGTCTCGGTCTCTCTCTTTCTGTCACTCTTTCTCTCACACTTTATTCTCCTCTCTCTCTCTCTCTCTCTCTCTCTCTCTCTCTCTCTCTCTCTCTCTCTCTCTCTCTCTCCTCTCTTCATTTGTATAATTCTGTTTTTTTATTTTTTTTACTGTATGCCTTCGGGTGCAAATAAAATTATTGTTATTATTATTATATTTGAAGCGACTTGTTCTAATTTCGTGTTTGTATCATGTAAGTAGCCTATATACACGTCACACATAAGTCACGTCATAAGTAGCCTTTATACACGTCACACATAAGTCACGTCATAAGTAGCCTTTATACACGTCACACATAAGTCACGTCATAAGTAGCCTATATACACGTCACACATAAGTCACGTCATAAGTAGCCTTATACACGTCACACATAAGTCACGTCATAAGTAGCCTATATACACGTCACACATAAGTCACGTCATAAGTAGCCTTTATACACGTCACACACAAGTCACGTCATAAGTAGCCTATATACACGTCACACACAAGTCACGTCATAAGTAGCCTATATACACGTCACACAGATACTTACCGGGTGAAATCTAACACGCATTGACATATAACACTCACAAAAAGAATAGTAGTAATAACAATACTACGAAATACATACGTTATATTACCCTTCACTGTTTGATATCAATTAAGTAATATTTCCGTATACAATAATAATAATAACAATAATTTAATTTCACCCGAAGGCATAGACAGCAAAAAATTGACATAATAAGAAAAATACAGAATATACATACAGAAATACATATAAATACCTACCTATAAATACCTACATATAGAAACAGCTATACATACAGAAAAACAAGAGGAAATTAACTTATGTATATGTATATGTATGTATATGTATATAATATTAAGTCTATGTATTTAACCCCTTGAGACCCATAACGTAATTTCCATTGTAATTTGGGAACCATTAGACGATTTTTTTGTGAATATATACATTAGTTTATAGATATGACCTGTTTAGTATCCTTGTCGACTAACTAATTTGGTATATTCAGTTACTTTTCGTAATTACATGGCTCAAAAACACACTATTTTTTATAGCAAAGTAAGATCTGGGCGTGAAGGGGTTAATAACATCATAATTATCAATAGTAAAGCATTTCGTAACGTAAGTGTTAGGTATTGGTAGTGTAAAAGTAAGCTGGGAGAACGTTTTGAAAGCTCTGATTACTGTGTGTGTGTGTGTGTGTGTGTGTGTGTGTGTGTGTGTGTGTGTGTGTGTGTGTGTGTGTGTGTGTATTCTCATATGTATGGTAATGAGTGAGAGACATATGTTCCCTCCCTCCCCTCCCCTCCCCTCCCTCCCTCCCTTCCTTCCTTCTTTCTTCCTTCCTTCATTATCTCTTTCTATATCCTACCTTCCTCCTCCTCCTTCTCTTCCGGCTGCTCCTACTCTCTCTCTCTCTCTCTCTCTCTCTCTCTCTCTCTCTCTCTTCTCTCTCTCTCTCTCTCTCTCTTCTCTCTCTCTCTCAAAAAGCCAGATTCTCTTCACCTGTTAACATTAAAACCACTCATTAACTTCCCCCATCCCTCCCTCCCCTCCCAAACAAAGGCACCCCCACCCACCCTCCACAAGCCCCATACATATCTTAACGACGCCCCATACTATAACCGTATAACCGTATCCTGTTTAGAAGACAGGAAGGGGGAAGGGGGGGAAGGGAGAGGGGAGTGGACGGAGGGGGAGAAGGGGAGGGGAGGGGAAGGGGGAGGGGAAGAGAAGGGGGAGGGGGAAGGAAGAGAGAGAGAGATAAGAAAGTAGACAAAGAGTAGTTAAGTATTACAAAAGGAAAATAATAGGTTTTGGATGGAGAGAGAGAGAGAGAGAGAGAGAGAGAGAGAGAGAGAGAGAGAGAGAGAGAGAGAGAGAGAGAGAGAGAGAGATGGGCGGTGTCCCTAAAGATGGGCGAGGTTACGGGAGGAAGGGAAGGGGTAGGAAGGGAAGGGGTAGGAAGGGAGGTGAAGGGGTAGATGGAGGAAAAGGGAAGATGTGATGGGAAAGGGAAGGGAAGGGAAGGGGAGGGGAGGGAAGGGATGGGAAGGGAAGGGGGGGAAGGGGAGAGAAGGGAAGGGAAGGGGAGAGAAGGGAAGGGAAGGGAAGGGAAGGGAAAGGGGAGGGATGGGAAGGGAAGGGAAGGGAAGGGAAGGGAAGGGAAGGGAAGGAAAGGGATGGGAAGGGGAGAAGGGTACAAAACCATTAATCTGTTCCGCAGTACCAACTTTTCCTAGTAGAGTACAGTGATCTCTCTCTCTCTCTCTCTCTCTCTCTCTCTCTGGACACACACAACACCCACTCATCCCCTTTTTAAAACCCAGCGCCCCCTCCTCCTCCTCCTCCTTCTTCCTCCCACGCCCACCCTTCACCCTGTTTAAGCAGACTACGCCCACTTTTCATTCTCTACGCCCACACCCATTCCACACCAAACAATACCTTAGAAGGAAGAAAGGGGGAGAGAGAGAGAGAGAGAGAGAGAGAGAGAGAGAGAGAGAGAGAGAGAGAGAGAGAGAGAGAGAGAGAGAGAGAGAGAGAGAGAGAGAGAGTATGGGTAAGACCTTCATTTGATTAAACTCACCCAAACTTTCGTTGACTTTTCTATCTGTGAACAAGTATTTTTTTCCTTACTTATTTATGTAATCAAATACCACAAAGATTTTTCCTTAAGTCATCGTAAGAACCTATTAGCATATCTCTCTCTCTCTCTCTCTCTCTCTCTCTCTCTCAGTCAGTCAAAAACATTTATTTGCCTAATTAAACAATACATTAAGATTAATAAATAAATAAAAATTGACAAGGCAGAGCTCTTTGAATGGATCTCTCTCTCTCTCTCTCTCTCTCTCTCTCTCTCTCTCTCTCTCTCTCTCTCTCTCTCTCTCTCATAGTACCATCATTACATGTATTTCATTGAATTAATTAAAGCCACATCAATAGGACACTTTACTTCTATACAACATTTAGATTCATTCATATTCTTGGTATAAGTTTGTTTTCTCTTCTCATATTTTCGTTCCACAAAGCTGTATACGCGACCTAACACTATCTATACTATTAACCCCTTGAGGCCCAAAACGTAATTTTCATTGTAATTTGGGTACCATTAGACAATTTTTAGTGAACATAAGCAATGTTTTATAGATATGACCTGTTTAGTATCCTTGTCCACTAACTAATTTGGTATAATCAGTTACTTTTCGTAATTTTATGGCTCGACAACATAGTTTTTTTTTATAGCAAAGGAAAGATCTGGGCGTGAAGGGGTTAAAGAATGGAGGAAAGCAATTCGTAAATCACATATCCGGACACATAACTAATGATGTAATAATAACGCATACACAGACCTTCGTAATTCGGTTTTCACGTATACAAAAAAAAAAAAAAAAAAAAAAAAAAAAAAAAAAAAAATCGGGTTTCTCGTAACAAAATAAAAACAAACAAACAAAACTATAAGACACAAACCTTCATAAATCTGTTTTTTTCATGTAACAAAAAAAAAACAACAAAAAAAAAATCTTCATAATTCGTTTTTCACGTATATATATATAAACCTTCATAATTCGTTTTTCACGTATATATATATATATAAACCTTCATAATTCGTTTTTCACGTATATATATAAAAACCTTCATAATTCGGTTTTCACGTATATATATATATATATAAACCTTCATAATTCGTTTTTCACGTATATATATAAAAACCTTCATAATTCGGTTTTCACGCATATATATAAAAACCTTCATAATTCGTTTTTCACGTATATATATAAAAACCTTCATAATTCGGTTTTCACGTATATATATAAAAACCTTCATAATTCGGTTTTCACGTATATATATAAAAACCTTCATAATTCGGTTTTCACGTATATATATATAAGCCTTCATAATTCGTTTTTCACGTATATATATAAAAACCTTCATAATTCGTTTTTCACGTATAAATATAAAAACCTTCATAATTCGTTTTTCACGTATATATATAAAAACCTTCATAATTCGGTTTTCACGTATATATATAAAAACCTTCATAATTCGTTTTTCACGTATATATAAAAACCTTCATAATTCGTTTTTCACGTATATATATATAAAAACCTTCATAATTCGGTTTTCACGTATATATATAAAAATCTTCATAATTCGGTTTTCACGTATATATATAAAAACCTTCATAATTCGGTTTTCACGTATATTTATAAAAACCTTCATAATTCGGTTTTCACGTATATATATAAAAACCTTCATAATTCGGTTTTCACGTCACAAAATAATCCTCCAAGTCATATGGTTACGCCAGTGTTGGGCGCATCGTAACTATTATAGAACCATCGAGATAACAATGACACTATCGGACATGTTATTATTCGTTATTTTTTTTCATCCTTCATGGTAGTAACTCACACTATTGCCTTGCTCTGTCTCCCTTCTGTGTTTGTTGTTTTTATGCCTCACACTTTACACACTTTTTACACTTCTCACTTCTCTCTCTCTCTCTCTCTCTCTCTCTCTCTCTCTCTCTCTCTCTCTCTCTCTCTCTCTCTCTCTCTTCCTAACCGTTTGTTATTTTTATGAATCACACTTTTTACACCTCACAATTTTTTTTTTCTCTCTCTCTCTCTCTCTCTCTCGCTTGCTGTGTCTTCCTAACCGTTTGTTATTGTTATGCCTCACCCTTTATCTTTTACTCTGCATTCAATCATTCATATAAAACCGAGAACGCACGTTTCTGGAGCAGCGAGTACAATGACATGACTGCGTACTCTATAGGGTAGGTCATGGCATAGTGACGTATCATCAGCGTACACTAGTAGCATGGTAGAGTCGTAGCATCAGTAATCAGTATATCGGCGTATCATCATTCATTAACCCCTTCACGCCCAGATCTTTCCTTGGCTATAACAAATTGAAGGTTGTCGAGCCATTAAATAACGAAAAGTCACTGAATATACCAAATTAGTTAGTGGACAAGGATACTAAACAGGTCATATCTATTAATTATTGCTTATGTTTACTAAAAATTGTCTAATGATTCCCAAAATTACAATGAAAATTACGTTCTGGGTCTCAAGGGGTTAAACTGTTGCTTCTGTATTTGACGTAGTGTTCTGAGTTGTGGTTTCGTCACCTACTACAATACTACAGGAGGAACGGGTTGGAGGGTTGGGGAAGGGGGGGATGGTGGTAGGGGTGGCGATCGCGTAACAAATCCGAAGCATGGCTGGAAAACTCTGCGGTGACGCCTTGCCGCGTTTCACTAACTCTGTAGACTTTTGTGCAATATTATTTTTTTAAAGATTACTATTACTATTATTATTGTTATTATTTCTAGTATCATTATCATCATCCTTATAATTATCGTTATCATCACTATCATTGTTGCTATTATTGTTATTATTGGTATTATTATTACTGGTATGGTATGATGGGTAGGTGGATGGATGGGTTGAATTTGGGTTGGCATGGTACATTAACACATATATATCCCCCCCTCCTCCTCCTTTCTCTTTCTCTCTAACCTTTTTCTCTACGCCCACCACCCATTAAGGACATAGCGTGAACCAAGATCAAAAAGAGAATTATTCAACTACCCTGACTTAAAATAACCTGTCGTTGAGGCCTCTGTACCTGTAAGATGGAGGTAAAAAGGGGAAAAAAGACTACGAAGACTCCTGTAGAGGGGACGAAGGGTGGAAAGAAAAAAAGACACCCTCCCCTCACACCCACACTACACACCATAGAAAAAAAATAGTAAAAAACATATACCAAAAAATCTACATAACAAAAAAAGTATTAAAAAAAAACTACCTACATAAAAGTTATAAAAAAAATATAAAAAATAAAAATGAATAAAAAAGTAAAACATTAAAATTAAAAAGAAAAAATTAAGTAGCAAGTAGAAAAAAAAACCCGCTACCCCCCTCACCTCACACCCACACCCCCGCTACCCCCTCCCCTCACACCCACACCCCCGTTACCCCTCCCCGTCACACCCACACCCCCTCCCGTCACACCCACACCCCCTCCCGTCACACCCACACCCCCTCCCGTCACACCCACACCCCCTCCCGTCACACCCACACCCCCTCCCGTCACACCCACACCCCCTCCCCTCACACCCACACCCCCGTTACCCCCTCCCGTCACACCCACACCCCCTCCCGTCACACCCACACCCACCCCCGCACCCCCTCCCCTCACACCCACACCCCCGTACCCCCTCCCGTCACACCCACACCCCCTCCCCTCACACCCACACCCCCGTTACCCCCTCCCGTCACACCCACACCCCCTCCCGTCACACCCACACCCCCTCCCCTCACACCCACACCCCCGTACCCCCTCCCTCACACCACACCCCACTCCCGTCACACCCACACCCCCTCCCGTCACACCCACACCCCTCCCTCACACCCCCCCCCGTCACACCACACCCCACCCCCTCCCGTCACACCCACACCCCCTCCCTCACACCCACACCCCGCTCCCCTC
>JACEEZ010004721.1:324493-326993 GCA_016584305.1 Chionoecetes opilio | reverse complement strand
TATTATAAGACCTAGAACAAAATGTTTTACATGTTTTTTGCTCAGAATAAGCCAGGGAATTTTCCTAGACTTACAGAATTTTAGTCATTCAATTGGAAAGGAAATATAAGAGTGACCTCCTGACTTTGACCTTGATTTTCTAGGACCAGCCCCACCTGACAAATTTTTTTATCACGCAAAAAATGAAGATGACCATTTGACTAGGGTTTGCAACAATAAAATTTACTAATATTAAATTTGGGGAAAAGGGGAATTTGAAGCAAACGGGTGTATTCAACAAATAAATGCAAAAAATGTCAAATTTTGGAAGATTTTACAAGTTCAATTGTTTTTTAGCACGCTGACAGGCAGGAGCTCAGCAGTAGTCTTTCGTCTTCTCTAAAACAATATCAAATTTCTCCCCCCGCTTGCAGCTTTGGTTAGACAAAAATAGAAGAAGTCACCCCGGCACCCAAAATCGTCCATTTTTTGAGGGAAAAACTGATCCAGACTTTTTTGGGCCCCGAGGAATGAGCAAACAAATCCAAATCAAGACAACCCCTTAAATTTTGAAAACCAAAGCTGTTTCCAAAAAACGCACCCCACATAGCCCCCAAAACAAGTTCTCCCCTCCCCACAAAGTATTTTTCCCAATGTATCAGATTTAGACATGATACCGAACGCCATTGCTCAGTTGACACCTTGAACACCTGGAGTGCCCCAAAGTTCCACAGGCAAAAATCTGTGTACTGTGATACCTTTGACAGGCACGTTTTCATGAAAACGCTCCGCAAGGGATTCTTTTTTTTCAGTGAACCATTCTATGGTTGCATGTATACATTTGACAATATAAAAAAAAAATAAAACTTCTTGAACTTGGGCACCCAAAACTGACTACTCTTTTGACTGTGAAGGAATTTTCGACTAATGGCAAAAAGCCGGAGGAATGGTGGGACGGCAAGAGAGCAGGGCCCCCAGGCAAGATGCAACGACTACATGCAAATAAAATCCTAACTCCCTGGGCTATTTTTGTTTTTCCTAAAAAAAAATTTTTAATAAAAAATTTAATTTTTTTATGTTTTCAGAAAGGTTGCATGAAAAAAGAACCCCTTGGGGGGTTTTTCATGAAAGCGTCCCTGTCAAAGGTACTCAGCATACCACAATTTGGGCCCTGTGGAAAATTTTGGGACATCCGGGGTTTCAAGGTGTCAACGAGCAAAGGGACGTTCGGATCATGTCTAAATCGATGACAATTTGGAAGATGACTTTGTGGGGAGGAGGGAGAATTTGTTGGGGTGCATATGGGGGAGCTTTTAGAGAAACGCTTTGGTTTGCAATGATAGAGGAGTGTCTGATGAATTTTGGGGATTTGGTCTCATTTTCGGGCCCCAAGGAAAGTCTGGATCCCATGTTTTTCCATCAAAAGTGGACAGTTTTGGGTGCCTGGGGGGGAATTTTTTAGTTATGTCTAAACCAAAGTGCAAGCGGGGGGGAGAATTTGATATTTTTCAGAGAAGAGAAATGACTACTGTGAGCACGTCCTGTCAGCGGGCTAACAACACAATTAATTGTGAAAATTTCCAAACTGTGACATTTTTTGCATTTTTTTTTGGAATACACCGTTTTTACTTCAAATATACCCCTTGTCCCAATTAATATTAGTAAATTTTATTGTTGCAACCCATAGTCAAGTGGTCAATCTTAATTTTTTGCGTGAATAAAAAAATTTGTCAGGTGGGGGCTGGTCCTAGTAGATCAAAGGTCAAGGTCAAGGAGGTCAACTTTTATATTTCCTTTCCAAATTGAATGACTAAAATTCTGTAAGTCTAGGAAGATTCCCTGGCTTATTCTGAGCAAAAAAATGTAAAAACATTTTTTTTAGGTCTTTTAAAAGGAAGTATGACCCCTTTTAAAAATGTTTAAAGGGCAAAGGACATTTTTACATTTTTTCGTATTTTTACGAGGCCATAACTTTTGAACTATAAGAGATAGAGCTGAAATTTGCAGAATCGATTTTTTTGGCCAAAATCACCCTGGGAGCCAATTTTCATGCAAATCCGAGACAGTGTGGTGTTAACTCCTGGTCCACCTCTCCTGGAATGCCCCTACTACTACCACCACTACCACTACTACCACTACTACTACTACTACTACTACTACTACTACTATCTAATATCTGCTTGTATGTGGAATTTTAGATAATGTGTGAATTATTTGAATTTCGAATGATTGTTTTAAATTTTTTTTTAGATGGACCTGAAGTCCTTTGAGCTTCATATTTTTTATTTTGTCATTTTATATGTACAACTTGATTTATTGATAAGTTTTCCTTGCGAAATTTTATATAATGCATCAATTGAATCTCTGTATATTAGTATATATGAAATAAAGGAATGATGATGATGATGATGATGACTACTACAACTACTACTACAACTACTACTACAACTACTACTACTACTACTACTACTACTACTACCACCACCACCACCACCACCACCACCACCACTACTACTACTAC
>JACEEZ010004721.1:306993-319493 GCA_016584305.1 Chionoecetes opilio | reverse complement strand
AGGGGGGGGAGGAGGAAGAGGAGGAGAGGGAGAAGGAGGAGAAGGAAAAGGAGGAGGAAAACAAAGAAACAAAAACCAAATACAGGCCGATAGTAAAGATAATGAATGGAGGAGAATGACAATTAGGGAGGAGGAGGAGGAGGAGGAGGAGAGGATGAGGATGAGGAGGAGGAGGAGGAGGAGGAAAATGAGGAGGAAAACAAAGAAACGAAAACCAAATACAGGCCGATAGTAAAGATAAAGTGAATGAAGTTGGTGCATAACAATGAGGGAAGATGAGAAGATGAGAAATAGAGAGAAAAAGAGAAAGATGAACCACCACAAGAAGAAATAGCTAAGGAGGAGGAGGAGGAGGAGGAGGAGGATAGAGGATAGAGTAGGAGTCATCATCAGCACCAAGAGGAGGAGGAGGAGGAAGAGGATGATAGAGGAAGCATCAACAGCCCAAGAGGAAGAGGAGTAGGAAGAGGAAGAGGAGGAAGAGGAGGAGGATAGAAGACGAGTAGGATAGAGTAGGAGTCATCACCATCAGCATCAGCATGAGTGGGTTGGCCTGGAGAAGAAGAGGAGGAAGAGGAGGATAGAGGAAGAGGAGGAGGATAGAAGACGAGTAGAAGAGGAGGAGGAGGAAGAGATAGAGGAGGAGGAAGAAGACGAAGAGGAGGAAGAGGAGGAGGAGGATAGAGGAAGAAGAGGAAAAGGATACAGGAGGAGGAGGATAGAGGAAGAATCAGCAGCCCAAGAAGAGGAGGAAGCAGGTGGAAGATGGAAGAGGAGGAGGTGGAAGAGGAGGAGGAGGAGGATAGAGGAAGAGGAGGAGGATAGTGGAGGAGGAGGAAGCAAAAGAAGAAAATAGAGACTTGGAGAAGAGGAGGAGGAGGCGGAGGAAGACGAAGAAGAGGAGGAGGAAGAAGAGGAGGAGGAGGCGGAGGAAGACGAAGAAGAGGAGGAGGAAGAAGAGGAGGAGGAGGCGGAGAATGACGAAGAAAAGGAGGAGGAAGAAGAGGATAGAGGAGAGAAGGAGTAGTAGGAGGATAGAGGATAGAGGTATCATGGTCAGCATCAGCAGGAGTGGGGAGGCAGGCTGGCGGGGTGTGGAGTGGGGTCGCATCCACCCGCAAAAACATAACAAAGGAATGTGCGGTATTTGGTTCTTCCGCCATCACCGCGGCCAGACGTACGATCACTGCCTACCCCCCCTCTCTCTCTCTCTCTCTCTCTCTCTCTCTCTCTCATGATTTAGATGTATTTGTTAACTTTAGTATCCTCTGCTTCTCCCTTTCTCCCTTTTTCTCTCTCTTTCATCTCATCTGACATCTTTCTTTCTCTCTCACACTCACACACGCACAGGAATGCACGCCCGTACCCATGGAGAGAGAGAGAGAGAGAGAGAGAGAGAAGAGAGGAGAGAGAGAGAGAGAGAGAGAGAGAGAGAGAGAGAGAGAGAGAGTAGTGTATTCATCCTATCTGACAACTACCACCATCACTACCACTATTTCTATAACAACTCATACATAATGCACATAGCATAAACAGCATTATTATAACCACTATCCTATCACCAT
The DNA here is from genome assembly GCA_016584305.1 of Chionoecetes opilio. Taxonomy (NCBI): domain Eukaryota; kingdom Metazoa; phylum Arthropoda; class Malacostraca; order Decapoda; family Majidae; genus Chionoecetes; species Chionoecetes opilio. Next base: position 317,928 of record JACEEZ010004721.1, on the reverse strand, counting down.
ACGTAAATCTACAAACTATAGTAGTGAATAAACATCAACTACAACTACTACTACTACTGCTACATCGAAATCTCCCTTCCTACCCTTTCTATATAACAAAAATAACAACAACTACTACTACTACTACTGCTGCTACATCGAAATCTCCCTTCCTACCCTTTCTACATAACAAAAATAACAACAACTACTACTACTACTACTGCTGCTACATCGAAATCTCCCTTCCTACCCTTTCTACATAACAAAAATAACAACAACTACTACTACTACTACTGCTGCTACATCGAAATCTCCCTTCCTACCCTTTCTACATAACAAAAATAACAACTACTACTACTACTACTACTACCACTGCCACAAAACAGTTACAATCAAACGGGTCTTGCCACCACCACCACTACCACTACTACAACTCTTCCCCTCCCCCCCTTTTTACCCATCCCCCTAACCCCCCCCTTATTCCAATACAACCTCAACTCACCCTTCCAATCTACCAATCAACCTTAATACCCGAATGTAACCACCACCACCACCACTACTATAACCACCACTACTACCACCACCACTACTATAGTCTTCTTTTTTTAACAAGGCGAAAATTCCATTCTATCTTAAGGTCTCATGCTTAAAATTTTGTCTGTTTACCTGATAATATGGTTAACTATGATAAAATTAAGCTGAAATTTAGAAGAAGCGTAGTATTCTCTTCTCCTGGCATCAAATATCAGTCAGTAAGCAGCAAGGGGCCAGCATTTTTCGCCACTTTAATAAAAACAGACTATACCTCTACCATCACCACCACCACCACTGCCACCACCACTACTACCACTACCATCACCACTACTACTACCATCACCATCACCACCACTACCACTACCATCACTACCACTACCACTACTACTACTACTACCACCACCATCACCACCACTACCACTACCACCACCACTACTACTACCACCACCATCACCACCACTACTACCACTACCACGACTACCACCACCACGACTACCACCACTACCACCACCACCACTACCACCACCACAACTACCACCACCACCACCACTACTACCTTCACCACCACCACTACTACTACCACCACCACCACTACTACCACCACCACTACTACTACCACCACCACCACCACTACTACTACTACTACTACCACCACCATCACCACCACTACCACTACAACTACTACCACTACCATCACCACCAATACCACTACCACCACCACTACTACTACCACCACCCCTACTACTACCACCACCATCACTACCACCACCACCACCACTACTACTACTACTACTACCACCACCATCACCACCACTACCACTACCACTACAACTACTACCACTACCATCACCACCACTACCACTACCACTACCACCACCACTACTACTACCACCACCATCACTACCACTACCATCACCACCACTACCACTACCACCACCACTACCATCACCACCACTACTACTACCACCACCACCACCATCACTACTATCACCACTACTACCACTACCATCACCACCACCACCACTACCACCACCATCACTACTACCACTACCCCCACTACCATCACCACCACCACCACCACCATCACCACCACTACCACCATCACCACTACTACCACCACCACCAACACGACTACCACTACTACCACTACTACCACCACCACCACTACCATCACCACCACTACTACTACCACCACCACTACTACTACTACCACCACCACTACCACCACCAACACGACTACCACTACTACCACCACCACCATCAAATCGTAATATTATTATACTATGAAGATTAATTTTAAAAAATATATATTCACAAAAAGTTTCTTCGTGGGAGAAAAGTTAACTCAAAAAGAAGTATTGTAACATGGTATATACAAAAAGTCATGAGTAATATTATAGTTGCATCATCTTCCTCTCTATCGAAATTAAGTTGCAAAAAAAGAATGGTAAGGAAAAGCATGTTATAATACACCTTAGAAAACACAACAAGAAGTAATAAATAGTAGTAGTAGTAGTAGTAGTAGTAGTAGTAGTAGCAGTAGTAGTAGTAGTAGTGGTAGTAGTAGTAGTAGTGGTAGTAGTGGTAGTATTAGTATTAGTATTAGTAGTATTAGTATTAGTATTAGTAGTAGTAGCAGTAGTAGCAGTAGTAGTAGTAGTAGTAGTAGTAGTATTAGTAGTATTAGTATTAGTAGTAGCAGTAGTAGTAGTAGTAGTAGAAGTAGAAGTAGAAGTAGTAGTAGTAGTAGAGTAAATAAACCTTCCCCCCAAAAAAAGATACAATTAAAATTCTCACACTGCCTAATTAATACTAAGAAAAAGGCAAAGAAAAAGAAAAATGGACAGCTTGAAAGCAAAAAACTTAAATGAATTGATGCACTTTTGGTGGTGGTGGTGGTGGTGGTGGTGGTGGTGGTGGTGGTGGTGGTGGTGGTGGTGGTGGTGGTGGTGATAGAGGTCTGATGGATAGATGGATAGATAGATAGATAGATCGATATGGATGGATGGATGGATGGATGGAGGTGTAAGGAATGGGGTCTCTCTCTCTCTCTCTCTCTCTCTCTCTCTCTCTCTCTCTCTCTCTCTCTCTCTCTCTCTCTCTCTCTCTCTCTCGCGCGCGCGCGCTCTCTCTCACACACACACACAATATATCCCTCAACAGACAAAAAAGGCAAATAAGACAAAAAAGACAAAAAAACAAATCACATTACAATCCACACACTTAAAAAGAACTACAGTACATAAAATAACCCCCATCTCTACCCCCGCAGTTTCCCCCATAAACAACCTCCCAGCTTCCCCCCATAAAAACCACCCCATCTTCCCCCATCCCCCAGGGCAGGAATTCAGAGAGAGTTAAAGACCACTAGTGTTAGCTTAACAACATCCCTCTATTTCTACACCCCGGTGTTAACGGGTATTCACAGACGAGACATGGCAGTGGCGGTACATGGTTGTTCAAAGCTGAGTGGCTGAACGACTACAATGACGTCACAGCCCCGCCAGCGAAGTCACATAGTATTTCTCAAAAAGTTTCAGCCAATCACAAGGCTTCCACGCTCTCAGCTGTTTAAAACTTGATCGTTTCTCACCAAAATCAGCTGTCCGTACTTAATTCTCAAAAAGTAAGTCATTCCATGATTTCTTCTTTCTCTGTGTCACCTCCGTCGCTTCGGCAACACCTGTTTTCACCTCCACACTCGCAACTGTGATCAATTCCTTGTATTCTCCAGCTATTCCATCATTCCTTCTTTTCCTGTGTCACCTCCGTCGGTTCGGCAACACCTGTTTTCACCTCCACACTCGCAACTGTGATCATTTCCTTGTATTCTCCAGCTATTCCATCATTCCTTCTTTCCCTGTGTCATCTCCGTCGCTTCGGCAACACCTGTTTTCACCTCCACGAGTCCACACACGCAACTGTGATCAATTCCTTGTATTCTCCAGCTCTTCCATCATTCCTTCTTTCCCTGCCACACCCCCGGCTAACACCCGGTACCCATTCAGTGCTGGGTGGACAGGGGCTCGGGTTTTAATTAAGGAAAAGAGCACACCACTATACCTGCAGTCTGTCACAGAGCCATGCGTGATGCTGTCTGGCATCGCTACCCGGATCGAGATGCCGCCACTCACCACTCGTGACACATCACCGCAGAACAAAATCACCACAAGCGCCTGGGTTTGTTGTATGGCCTAATTTCGTTTGTATACTTGCCCTGTTCAGTTCTTGAGTCAGAAAACATCATATATACTCAATTTATGAGGATTTTTATGTACGTAGCTTCCTTAACACCACCATACAGGCAGTTGCCGTGTTAACAACAACTCTGACGTCATCAATCTCCTCTGTGAATGCCAAAACAGCTGATGACAGATGTTAAGCTAACAACCATGGAAGTAAGCGTCTGTGAATGCGCCCCCAGGAGACGTTCCCCCCATGACCCCCCCCCCTATATTTCCCCCATGAACCCCACCCCCATATTTCCCCCATAACCCCCCCCATATTTCCCCAATGAACCCCCCCCCCATATTTCCCCCATGAACCCCCCCCCCATATTTTCCCCTTGAACCGTCCCCATATTTCATAAACACCCATCCCCCAGAGCCGCCACCTAATAGACACGCCCGCAAACTCCGCCCTCTTCCCCTGCCGCACTTATACTACACTGCTGCTCGGATTCAACCAAATTAAAGTAATGAGTTTTCCACGCGCGTTGAAGGAGGGAGGGGGGGGGGAGGGGGAGGGAGGAGGAGGAGGAGGAGGAGGAGGAGGAGGAGGAGAGAAATGTCGCCTGGTCTCCTTCTCCCAATGGGTCTTCTTCTTCTTCTTCTTCTCTCGCAAATTTCCGTACATCCATTTTTGTTTTTTGCCTTTTTTTGGTCTTTATCATTCTCTACCTTCGGTCATTTCTCCTCTCTCTCTCTCTCTCTCTCTCTCTCTCTCTCTCTCTCTGTACATAGGAGGGATTGAATAGATTGAATAGGCCTCACATCACCTGTCCCAAATAGGATGCTTTATGCTTGCTTGCCTCCTCGCTTTGCTTGTATTTATTTCCGGGAGGAGGAAGAGGACATTGCAGATATTCAATTACGCAAGGAGTTTGCAGTATGTAGGAAAAAATATATGTTCCCGTCGTGAGAGAGAGAGAGAGAGAGAGAGAGAGAGAGAGAGAGAGAGAGAGAGAGAGAGAGAGAGAGAGAGAGAGAGAGAGAGAGAGAGAGAAACATAAGAAAATAAGAACATAAGAAAATAAGGAAGCTACAAGAAGCCGCGAGACCATACACGTGGTAGTTCCTTTAAGAGAGCGAAGAGAGAGCGAGAGCGAGAGAGAGAGAGAGAGAGAGAGAGAGAGAGGGGGAAGGGGGGCCACTACACTATACACATTTGATCTTTTCCTTGCATACATCTCTTGATAATCTCTGCTAATCGTGTGCCTCCATGTTACTTCCATTACGCGGTGTTGGGGAGGGGGGAGCGCTAAAGTACTAACACACACACAAATCGGAATCCCCTTTGGTTTAAGATGGTACCGCAGAGGGATGGGGGGGGGGGACACAGCTATCACATTATGCCCAACATAATATAATCTTCTTTTACCTTTTCTCCTTTTCTTCTTGACTTCACTTCCTTTTTTCAGTTTTTCTTCGCTTTCTTATTTTCTCTTTTTCTTCACTTTCTTGACCAATGAAGAAATTTAATAAACCTGACTGAACAGTTTTTTATATTTTATTTTCATTACTTTATTTACATCTATTACAGTTTAATATAAGCAAAAATACAAACAAACAAGGGATATGAATATAAAATAAAATAGAATAGTCCAAAACCATCCCAGGGGGCGATTGCAGTAAGAAACTCTGCGGTGACGCCTTGCCGCATTTCACTAAATCTGTAGACTTTTATGCGATATTATTATTGTTATTATTATCATTATTATCATCATCATAGTTGTTGCTGTTCAGGAACATTATAGTAAGGTTACCATCATCACTGCGTCACTAGACGGTGTGCATGCATGAGTACAACATTATAACATTATACACAAAACTAAATCTTAAAAAAAGAAAAATCTAGACCCAAATTACGTCTCTGCCTGTGCCCGCCTGTTCTCTCTCCTCCCCCCTAATGAGAGACAACCCGTGCTATCTCATGTATTATATATCTTGTACACCATCTTGTCTTGTTGCTTGATATCATGTTTTAATTCTTTTTTTCTTTATTTTACACTCCGGTTATCATAATTCCAAATGTCTGTATCACAAGCAAGGAAATGTAGCTCTAGTCTTTATTTTTTCGTTTATCTTTAAATTTTTTGTTTTTAATGCATGGAGACAGTCGGTGTATAAATGTCTGTCTCTATTCCTTGCTTGCCATGTCTTATTTCTCTTAGTCAAGTCAAGAGGTTTGTGTTCGTTGTTGTATTATTAGAAGTATATTATGACTGAGCAAAACTTATTACTATGCTGCTGCTACTACTACTACTACTACTACTACTACTACTACTACTACTACTACTACTACTACTTCTACTACTACTACTATTACTACTTCTACTACTACTACTACTACTACTACTACTACTACTACGACGACGACGACAGACACTAAGTTTGTTTTTGGGAGGGAATAACCGAGACTGTCACGTAAATCTATAAGTGTATATATATTCTTTAATTAAAAAAAAGTTGTTGGTTAAAAGTGTTTCTTTCTTTTGGTCTTGTATCATTCATAGGCTGATTGACGCAACGCCACGGTGGTCAAGTGGATAGAACGTTTGCCTCCCATTCTGTGGTTAGTCGGTTCGAATCCTAACTGCTCCCGGGGATTTTTCACTGACAAATTCGGGCGATTACTGTGAGGTTCCAGCATTACCCTAAGATCGGTAATACTCGCGTGGACAAGACCATGGGTGAATGACAACTTGATAACCACCGCCACCACCACCACCACCGCCACCACCCCAGGGATTACCATAGACACAGCCGCCTCTGAGTTCCTTGACCGACCTGATGAGCGAACCAAACACGCCCCGTGACGCAAACAACAACAACGTGACGTCACAACCCCCACCACTACCAATACTACCACTACTACCAACACCACTACTACTACTACTACTACTACCACCACTAATACCACTACCACCACTGCTACCAACACCACTACTACCACCACCACTACCACTACAACTGCCACTGCCACCACTACTGCTAACCTACAGTACCTACCACTACTACAACAACCACTTCCACCGCCACCATCACTACTGTTAACCTATCTACAACTATCACCACCACCACTACTACTACACTACCACTACAGCCACCACCACCACTACTACTACACTACCACTACAGCCACCATCACCACTACTACCACCACCACCTATCAACAGCTAACTACCAAGCTAACTACAACCCCTACAACCACTATCTAACTAATTAACAATCTACAACTTACTATCAAGCTAACTACAACAACTACAACCACTACTACTACCACCACCATCACCACTACTACCACTACCATAACCACAACTACCACCACCACCACCACTCCTGTTAACTTATCTACCACTACTACTACAACCACAACCACCACCACCACCATCACCACTACTGTTAACCTATCTATCACCACTACTACCACTACCATAACCACAACTACCACCACCACCACCACCACTCCTGTTAACTTATCTACCACTACTACTACAACCACCACCACCACCACCACCATGACAACATCCACATATCCACAATTAAGTCTGTTCTGAAGCACAACACGTCACATCATGTCCAATCAACACACACACACAATTAGAGAAAAAAGAAACACGTAACGTAATCCACACACACACACACACACACACACGTACACAAACACACACATTTCGAAAAGATCAAGAATATGTGAAATGCAGCCAGCCAGTTAAACAGCCAGTCAGTCAGTCAGTCAGTCAGCCAGCCAGTCAGCCAGCCACTCCACGCAGAACCCCTCGAGCCACTCACACTGATGACTGGTGTAAAGGTCAGGCCAGTACTTTAGAGTGCTATGTGTTAATTGCTTAGGGTGTAACTTTGACCTCATCCCATGATGGCAAGCGCGACTAAACAATAGGCTCGTGTTATTGTGATTAATTGTGTCCCGTTCCTCGTTACCCTCCCCCCGTTGTCACTGTCCCGTTCCTCCCCCCGTTGGCTCTCCCGCCGTGGGTGCGTCTGTCTGTCTGTCTGTCTGTCTGTCACTCCAGATTATTACTTTTCACGGAACTCTGCTATCAGGAAACACACACACACACACACAACAAACACACACACACACACACACACGCGCGCGCACACAAACAAACACACACACACACACACAGGAAGGAAGGAATGCACTTTTATCTCTTACCGGAATATCAAGGTCACAAAAACAACAACAACAACAATACTAGAAACAAAATATATATCACCCTAAAAATTCATCGCTTATAGAATAAAAAACGAAAAAAAAACCGGTGCATAGATACATCAACCTGTGTGTGTGTGTGTGTGTGTGTGTGTGTGTGTGTGTGTGTGTGTGTGTGTGTGTGTGTGTGTGTGTGTGTGTGTGTGTGTGTGTGTACGTACGTTAGTGTTACCCACATTAATAATACACAATGGCGGTGTATGGACGGTGCTGAGAGAGAGAGGAGAGAGAGAGAGAGAGAGAGAGAGAGAGAGAGGAGAGAGAGAGAGAGAGAGAGTGAGAGAGAGAGAGAGAGAGAGAGAGAGAGAGAGAGAGAGTCGATTAAGGAGATAGGAGTAAAAGGAAAAAAAGAAGAGCAAAACAGAGGCAGGTAAGGTTAGGAGAGGGTAAAGAGAAGGGAAAAGAGAAGGGAAATGTGGAAAGTAATACGAGAAGGTGAGAATAATGAGGGAGGGAAGGGAAGGGAAGGGAAGGGAAGGGAAGGGAAGGGAAGGGAAGGGAAGAGAAGGGAAGGGAAGGGAAGGGAGGCGTGAAGGAGGAGGAGGAGGAAGAGGAGGAAAGGGGCGAGGAGGGAAGAGGTGGTGTTGGTCAAAGGGGAGGGAAAAAAAGGATTTGAATACCATATAAGAGCAGAGTGAAGGAAAGATCAAGGGCCGTACAGGGGGGGGGGGGGGACAGAGAGAGAGAGACAGAGAAGAGAGAGAGAGAGAGAGGAGAGAGAGAGAGAGAGAGAGAGAGAGAGAGAGAGAGAGAGAGAGAGAGAGAGAGAGAGAGAGAGAGTCAGTCAGTCAATACGAAATGAATGACACAAATGGCATTATGGTCTTACAATTCAATGTATTCATTGACACACACACACACACACACACACTAATATGGTGGTGTGGTGCTCCGTAGTGTAGTGGTTAGCACGCTCGGTTCACAACAGAGAAATCCCGGGTTCGATTCCTGGGCGTTACAGAGAAAGACGGGCTGTTTCCTTAAAAAACCCGAGCCCCTGTCCACCCAGCAGTGAATGGGTACCGGGTGTTAGCCGGGGGTTTGTGACCCGCCTCCAGGGGTGGCGGCTTCCCCCAACACTAAGCACTAAGGAAGCAAAGTAAAACTGTAGCTTTGGAGACAGGGCCGGTAAGGTAAGGGTAACAGGTCACAGTGGTAGGCTCAAAGGTAAGAGGTAAGAGTGGTAGGCTCACCTGGGTTATATTCAGACTCTGCTGCCGCTCGCCCGCTCACGCTGCTCCCGACGCCTGAAACACAACACAAGAAACACTGTAGTGACGTAATGCAACACACACACACACGCGCGCACACACACACAGGGTTTTTTCAAGAGATAAAGACCCTACACACACACACACTCTCACACACACACGCAGCTCCCGACGCCTGAAACACAACACAAGAAACATTGTATTGATGTAGTGTAGTGTAGGGAGAGGACACACACACACACACACACACACGTTAATAATTTCTTTAAAGAGTTGAAATCTTTCCTTCCCGTAGTAGTGTTATTTACAACGAAAATAACAATCAGAAAATAATAAAAATAATAACTATTATTATTATTATTTTAGTAGTAGTAGAAGTATATAGTAGTAGTGTTTCAAGTGTTAGTAAAGTGTGTTAGTTTTTGACATGGTGTGTGTGTGTGTGTGTGTGTGTGTGTGCGTGCGTGTGCGTGCGTGTGTGTGTGTGTGTGTGTGTGTGTGCGTGCGTGTGTGTGTGTGTGCGTGTTTCATCAAAGAGAGTGATTGAAGGACATAACTGCGTCTCTCTTGTATGTGCTACACACACACACACACACACACACACACACATACATACACACACACACACACACACACACACACATACACACACACACACACACACACATACCACACACACACACACACACACACACACACAGGATCTGCAGCATTCTTAACAAACTGAATCACACTTTCGTCTTATACATACTGAATACTTCTTATTCTATCCCAATCCCATTACACTCCCCCCACCCCCCCACCCGCCCGCCACACACACACACACACACACGTAGGGAAACTCCGTAGTGTAAGGGATAGCACGCTCGGCTCACAACCGAGAAGTCCCGGGTTCGATCCCCGGGCGGAGCGAAGACAGACGGGCGGTCTTCTTAAAACCCGAGCCCCTGTCCACCCAGCAGTGAATGGGTACCGGGTGTTAGCCGGGGGTTTGTGACCCGCCTCCCGGGGTGGTGGCTTCGGCCAACACTAAGCACTAAGGATGAATGATAAAATAAATGTTGATATGGAGACGGGGCCATACGACCGTTGCTCTGGCCCTGTAAAATACAACTAGATGAATACACACACACACACCTAAAAGCCATGTTGTTTGATATCCATTCCTTCACACTTACTACGCATATTTAGAGAACATCATTTAAAGAACATCATACTTAAAGAACATCATATTTAAAGAACATCATTTAAAGAACATCATACTTAAAGAACATCATATTTAAAGAACATCATTTAAAGAACATCATACTTAAAGAACATCATACTTAAAGAACATCATATTTAAAGAACATCATACTTAAAGAACATCATACTTAAAGAACATCATACTTAAAGAACATCATATTTAAAGAACATCATTTAAAGAACATCATACTTAAAGAACATCATACTTAAAGAACATCATATTTAAAGAACATCATACTTAAAGAACATCATATTTAAAGAACATCATTTAAAGAACATCATACTTAAAGAACATCATTTAAAGAACATAATTTAAAGAACATCATATTTAAAGAACATCATACTTAAAGAACATCATTTAAAGAACATCATACTTAAAGAACATCATTTAAAGAACATCATACTTAAAGAACATCATATTTAAAGAACATCATATTTAAAGAACATCATACTTAAAGAACATCATACTTAAAGAACATCATACTTAAAGAACATAATTTAAAGAACA
>JACEEZ010004721.1:289493-301993 GCA_016584305.1 Chionoecetes opilio | reverse complement strand
CGTTGCCTATATGCATTACTTTAAATTTATCGGAATTGAATTTTATAGCCATTATCACTCCAATCTGATAGTTTGCCGAGATCACTTTGTATGAGTTCGCAGTTTTCTCTAGTAATGCTTTACCGCCTAATTTGGTGTCATCTGCAAATTTCGATATTTTAGATACAAGTCCGCAGTCCAGATCATTGATATATAACAGAAAAAGAGTAGGACCCAAGACGAGCCCTGAGGACACCCCACTAGTAACATCTAACCAATCAGATGCCTCGCCATTTATTACTACCCGTTGTTTACGATTGAAAGCCAATCGCCAATCCATGAACATAATTGCTCTCCTAAGCCATGTGCCCTTAGCTTGGTCAAAAGTCGCTTATGGGGAACTGTATCGAAGGGCTTTTGAAATCAAGGAATCATATCCGGGGGAATTTTTATCGCCCCAGTTTAAAAATGACATTAAAAATCCAGTAGGAGGGGAGGAGGAGGAAGAGGAGGGGAGGAGGAGAAGAGGGGGAGAGAGTGAAGTGAATATAAAAGAAGAGGGAGGGGGAAAGAAGGGTCTTGGTTTCTCGTCCCCCTTTCCCTTCTCTCCTCTCTCTCTCTCTCTCTCTCTTTTTCCTCCTCTCTCTCTCTCTCCTCTCTTCTCCCCCCCCCCCCTCTCTCTCTCTCCCTCCCTCTTTTTTTAAGCGAAAAATGAGAGCAAAAATGACCCAAAGATAAAAAAATGAGAGAAAGAAAAAAGAAAAAGAGAGAAGAGAGAGGAGAGAGAGAGAGAGAAGAGAAAAGGGGGGAGAGGAAGAGAGAGAAAAGAGAGAGAGAGGAGAAAGAGAGAAGAGAGTACAGGCGTCGAGGAGCGAAGAAATTTTTGAAATCCGCAACACGATCAAGTGATAGTAGTAGTAGTAAGTAGTAGTAGTAGTAGTATTTAGTAGTATAGTAGTAGCAGAGAGTAGTAGTAGTAGAACAGCATAGTATAGAGTAGTATAGTGCTTAGTGTTAAATATTTAAGTAGTAGTAGTATTTTAGAGTATAGTATAGTGTAGTAGTAGAGTAGATAGCGTAGCAGTTTTAGTAGTAGTAGAAAAAGTATAGTTTTGTAGTAGTAGTAGTAGTAGTATAGTAGTAGAGTATAGTAGTAGTAGTAGCGTAAATGTAGTAGTAATGTAGTAGTAGTAGTAGTAGTAGTAATAGAGTGTATAGTGTAGTAGTGCATGGATGTAGAGTAGTAGTAGAGTATAGAGTTAGTAGTAGTAGTAGTAGTAAAGTAGGGATGGTAGCAAAAGGTGGGGGTTTTAGAGTCAAGGAAGGAAAATAAGGGCCCCAGTGGCCATGGCGATGTACCCCCTTGGATGTCACCCTTCAAGACTGATTGCGTTTGAAAAAACCAAGGGAAGCGGTGGCATATGGCGACCGTCAGGGGCCCGGAAAAATTACGGGACCTAAGCCAGGGGGGGTTAAACAGGCCAAGGCCTTACCATAGGATACACCCCCAAAACGCCGCTAAATCCTTCCTATTCAACCCAAGCACTATGAGGGGGCTGAAAAATTTCAGGGGCAGGGATTTGGGGAAAAGAAGGAAGGAAGCGGCATTTGGGTGCTGTTTTTTGGAACAGGGGTATAAGAAGGGGGGGGATTTTCGGAGAGAAATTGTATAGGGGTGCAAGAGGTCGATGCCTTCAGCCTGGCCAAGACTGAGCCTCAGCACCTACGCGGATACACGTGGCCTAAACAGGGTGGAATTTCGTCAGCGCACCTCCCGGACACGCCCTTCCCCCAACCGGGGAAAACATAAAGAACACCTTCATACAAGCGTTACTGGATCTCCCGCCCGGGGGGAAAGACGCGGGGGGTTTTGCTCGAACTCCCTCCAGACTAGGGGGATGGGAATCACCCCCCTGAGAAGGTGGTGAGGTGGAGAACCCAACCCCATAACCCTTTCCAGGTCCCTCAGGGAATGTCACGTCAGGGACCACAAGGGAAATCGCCCAAAAGTGTGATCGCTGAGAAAAAAAACGATTCCACGAGACGGGCAGAAAGGGGCAGAAGACCACCCTTGAACACCTTTCGACCATCCTGCCTCCAGACACCGTGAAAAAAAACCAACGCACAGGGACGGGAGCTCCCCTGGCTAACTCACTACCCCCAGAGCAAAAGGGCTTAAACCCCAACAAACAAAAATTTGTCGATGCCGGCTCTGAGTACGGCGGCCGTGGAAAGGGCTCCCCCAAAAACCTGTGGGTGGATCCCCCCCAAAGTCGACCCAAACCATGACGTGCAAAAAGGGGGGGGTTCGTTGGGATCAGGCACGACAAAGGGGAGGGATTACAGCCAGCATGCCCGGGGGGTGTGCCACGCTCTCCCCGACCCAAACCCCTTTTGCCCTTTGATGGGGGGAACTCCGCGATACAGGACGCCAATACCCCCCCTAGGCTCGCGTGGAATCTGTGCTCGGGGATTCTGGGCCAGGGCAGCGGGCCTTTTGGCATCCGGATCTTTGACCCGATGGCCCCCTCCATGTGAGTTCCCCCGGGGCGTCCACCCAGGAACGGCTGGGAAGATAAGGGGGTTGGCGAAGGATCCTGCAATGACCATGGGACCCTTTACGCCCCTGGGCTTTCCCCCCATTGGCGGCCTGGCCCCCAAGGCTAGGAGCTTCTACCCAAAACTACTGACTTTATGCAGTAAAAAACACCCGCAAAGGAGCTCCGTCGCCGCCTGGATAGGTGTCGCCTCCCTTCTCCCCGTCCCGGGCCCCCCTCCGTGTCTAGGGGGACGAGATACTCCACTCTCAAAACGGCATAAGTGTCGATTGTGAGGCCCCATTGGAAGGGGTGGGATAAGGGTGGATAGGTTAGGAAAGAGTAGGTTTATAAATTTAGGGGTAGTTTTTTGTAAATGATGTATTTTTTTGGGGGAGTTGTAAGGTTGGATGCACAGTCAAAAGCGAGGTGGGGGGTATGGCGTACCCCCGCAATAAAGAGGGGTGGAGGTAATTGTAGTGTATTTTTTAAAAAAGTAGTATAGTAGTAGTATAGTAGTATAGTAGTGATAGTGGTTGGGAGTATAGTAGTAGTAGCAGTAGATAGTAGTATAGAGTAGTATAGTAGTAGTAGTAGTAGTAGGAAGTATTAGAAATTTATATAGTAGTAGTATAGTAGTAGTAGATAGTAGTAGTAGTAGTTAGTGGGAGTCTAGATAAATTTGTATTTGTATTTGTATTTTTTTATTATTATTATTAGTAAGAGAGATAGAGTAGAGTATCTACGTAGTGATGTATAGTATTTGTATTAGTAGTGGGGGGTTGTAGTAGTATAGTAGTATATATAGTGTGTTATAGTAGTAGTAGAGTATAAGTAGTGTAATTTGTATATAGTAAGTGGTAGTGGTAGAGTAGTGTAGTGTGTAGTAGTGGTAGTGTAGTATAGAGATGTGGTATGGTAGTGGAGAGTAGTAGTAGTAATAGTATGGAGGGGTAGTTAGTGTAAAGGGGAGTGGTAGTAGTAGTATGGGAGTGGTAGTATAGTAGTATAGTGTAGTAGTAGTATATGTATAGTAGTAGTAGTAGTAGTAGTAGTATATTAGTAGTGTAGGTAGTAGTTTTTGGGGGTGGTAGGGTAGTAGTAGTAGTAGTAGAGTAGTAGGATAGTAAGTAGTATAGTGGTATAGTAGTATAAATAGTAATTTGTAGTATAGTAGTAGTGGTAGTTAGAGTGAGTAGAGTTTGTAGTAGTGTAGTAGTAGAGTAGTAGTTTAGTTCAGTAGTAGTAGTTCAGTTCGTAGTAGTAGAGTAGTAGTAGTGGTAGTGGAGTGGTAGTGAGTTAGTAGGGAGTAAATTTGTCGTACTAAACCTGCTGGGACGGTCGAGCAAGTGTAAAATAGAGGAATTCTTTTTACCGTAAACTGACCGCTGCGTAATTCGTGTGTAGCAGCGAGAGAGAGAGAGAGTGGAGAGAGAGAGAGAGAGAGAGAGAGAAAGCGTAGAGAGCGAGTAGATGAGAGAGAGAGAATGTTATTTGCAAAATGTATACTAAAGTGCGTAAGAAGAGATATACTGGGGGACCTGAGAGAGAGAGAGAGAGAGAGAGGAGAGAGAGAGAGAGAGAGAGAGAGAGAGATGATGCAGATAAGAGAGGAGAAATGACGGGAGAGAGAGAGAGGAGAGAGAGAGAGAGAGAGAGAGAGAGAGAGAGAGAGGGAGAGAGAGAGAGAGAGACGAGGAGATGAGAGAGAGAGAGAGAGAGGAGAGAGAGAGAGAGAGAGAGAGAGAGAGAGAGAGGAGAGAGAGAGAGGAGAGAGAGAGAGAAGAGAGAGAGAGAGAGAGAGATGAGAGAGAGAGAGAGAGAGGGGGTGCCTTTTTTAATTTTCTCTCTCGACTAGATAGGGTGAAGGTGTGATAAAGTAAGGTCAGGTCAGGTGATGTTAGGTCATGGGTGGGGCTATAGTGAGAGAGAGAGAGAGAGAGAGAGAGAGAGAGAGAGAGAGAGAGAGAGAGAGAGAGAGAGAGAGAGAGAGAGAGAGAGAGAGAGAGAGAGAGAGAGAGAGAGAAGAGAGAGAGAGAGGAGAGTGACGAAAATAGTTTGAACCCCACACACACACACACACACACACACACACGCCTTCCCACGCCCTCCCACACGCCTCAAGATCATTACGTTTTCTCCAAGCCTCCTCCTCCTCCTCCTCTTTCATTTCTTCCCTCCTCCTCCTCCTTCCTCCCACCAATCACCTTTCCTTGAGATGCCGCCCACTCCTCTCTCTCTCTCTCTCTCTCTTCTTGGAACGTTTTTACCTTGTTTCACTTCCATTTAATTTTGTTTTCCTCCAATGTCTTCTTCTTCTTCCTCTTCCTCTTCCTCTTCCTCCTCCTCCTCCTCCTCCTCTTCTTTGCCAAGGACATTAGTTATTTATTTCCATTCATCTATTTATATTTTCCCGTTCCTCTAATGTGCCTTTTTATATTTTATATTTATTTATTTTTATATTTACGTAATCTATTTCGTGATTTGTCTATTCAGGTAAGAATTTGGGGAGGATAGGTAAGGGGTGATTTTCTCTCTCTCTCTCTCTCTCTCTCTCTCTCTCTCTCTCTCTCTCTCTCTCTCTCTCTCTCTCAGCTTACTTTCTTGTAATTTTATTATAATCGATTCTTCTGTTTTTGCAGTGTACTTGCTTAGTGGAGAGAGAGAGAAACATTGAAACATTTGAAACATTTTATTATGCCTTAACAGTACATCTATATATATTATCTATACAATAATTTGTAGCATTAAGGCAGCCCATAGGAAGCAAGCTTTTCGGGCAATAATTGATCAATTATGGTATAAATTGAATCTAGTATGTAACATAAATATAACATTAAACAAGTACGAGAACACTCCCAACCCCTCCATCATTGTGACTGTCAACAACAGGTTGTTGGCACAACTCACGAAACAACAAATAAACTGACATTAGCATCACAAAATTTTAATCATTTGTGACGTGTAGTTAGTATTTATTCAGCATGTATTTTTAAGATGTTCTTAAAAGAATATAGTGAAGAAGAAACTTTACGTCATCTGGAAGAGCATTCCATGTTTAGGGCCAAGATAAGAGAAGTGAATGTTGGAACATTGTTAGGCTATGTATTGGAATACGGATGTTATGTTGGGTGCGTGTAGGATAATGTGATGTGGTTGTTGCAGAATGCATTATTTTCATGTTAATAGTTTTAAACATATAGATTGCAATTTCTAATTTGTTGATATCAAAAAGTTTTAATGTGTGTAATTGTTTAAAAAAGGGGTGTGTATGTGCGTAGAAGTCACTGTCAGTAATAATCCTAATTAGTCGTTTCTGCATTCTTAATAGAGGCAGTAAATGCGTGGGGTAATGGTGCACCAGATTGGTGTACAGTAAGTGAAATGTGGTAAGACATGGGCATCGTAAAGCGTTTTCATTATATAGTCGGGTACAAAATCTTTTACTCTGTATAGAAGGGATATAGTTCTTGATAATTTCAGTATGAGGTTGTTATATGAGGTTTGAATGTCATTTTATCATCCAGTGTTACACCCAAGAGTGTGTGTGTCTCAGTTCTTTTAATGATGGAGTTGTTATATTATAATGGTGGAAGCAAGTTTAGTGGCCTATTGGTAAATAACATGTAGAAAGTTTTACTTAAATTTATAATCAATCTGTACTTAGACACCATTTTTAAGAATTTGGAGCTCAGAATTGGCAGTGTGTATCATGTTGACTGGATTTGTATCTGTAATGTAGAGGGTTGAGTCGTCAGCGAAGAGTATGGTTTTAAGGTTGTTAAAGATAAGGGAAATATCATTTATATAGATAAGGAATAAAATAGGACCTAACACGCTTCCCTGGGGAACCCCATATCGAACGGTTAGTGATGGTGATATACTATCGAGTAGTTTTGTTGACTGTGTTCTATTGAATAAGTAATCTCTAACCAATCATTTACAGTTCCTCGTATCCCATAATGTTGTAATTTTCGAAGTAGTATATCATGTTTACTGTGTCAAATGCTTTAGTGAAATCAATGTAGATGCTAAAAGAGAATGCTGTGAATCCAAGCTAGTGTATATTTCCTCGGTGAAAGTTTTTAAAGCTGTAAAAGTGTTCCTGCCTGTACGAAACCAAACTGTCTGGGATCAATAATATTTTAGACTCAAGAAAATTTAGTAGGGATTTTTCATTAATTTTCAAAAATTTTAGAGAAAATACTTAACAGTGATATGGGTCTATAATTGCTTAAGACATCTTTAGGACCTTTTGTGTGGATAGGTATAACAGTGGCATGCTTAAGGCACTGTGGAAATTCACCTCTGTTAATAGATTGATGAATAAGATCGATAATGGTATTGCTAATTGGTTTCTGTTTTCTTTGATAATAGATGTTGAGAATTCATAAGTGTTACTTTTTTGTTTTTAGGGAATTAATGACTCTTATAACATCTTGTGGATGGACTGGAAGAACTACCATGGAATTAGGATAGTCCCCTTAAAGGGAATTTAAGTGGATCAGTAGAGATTGTGAAAACCCGCGGTCTAATCGGGGGGCAATATTTGTGTAAAATCATAAACGCTGTAGCAATATCTAAGAAGATTATTTTATTATTATTGATGTGACTTTTACTATTTAATAGATTTAGGGTTTGTTTTTGGAAAGTTGGAGGTTTTATATTGAAGAGAGGAGAAGAGAGAGAGAAGAGAGAGAGAGAGGAGAGGAAGAGAGAGAGAGAGAGAGAGAGAGAGGAGAGGGCCCCTTCCTCTCTCTTCTCTCCTGTCCATCAGCAACATGACACCCGGTTTCCATAAACCCAGTTTTGTCTCCTCTACTACTGGTACTCAAAAGCCCTTGACCAGTCCCCCCCCCCCCCCGCGACGCGGGCCCCGGCGGGGTAAGGGAAGGGAGAGTAAGGAGGGAAGGGGAGTGGGGAGAGAGAGCTATAGGGCAGGAGGGGGGGGGGGTTTAAAAAATGGAAAGTAGAAAAAGGTAGAAGTAATAAAGGAGGCAAAAGGGGGGGAAAGGGAGGGGGGGGAAAAGGGAAAAAAAGGGGGAAGGGGGGGGTAGAAGGGGGGAAGGAAAAAAGGGGAAAAAGGGGGTGGGGGGGGGGAAAAAAAACAAAGGTAAAGGGAAAGGGGGGGGGGGGGGGTGGGGGGGGGGAAAAAAGGGAGGAAGGGGTGGGAAAGGGGGGGAAGGGGGGGGGGAAGGTTTGGTTTTTTTTTTGGGGGGAGAGAGAGGGGAAAAGAAAAAGGGGGGGAGAGAGAGAGAGAGAGAGAGAGAGAAAAAAACCCCTTTTTTTTTTAAATTTGTCGGGATGAGAAATAGGGAAAAATAGCCGCAAAGCCGCCCCCGGGGATTTTTTTGGCTAGTCCTGGGAGGGCATTGGGGGCCTTCGGCCCCCCCTGTGTTTGGGCCTTCGGCCACCAAACAGGGGGACCTCCAGATACCCCCTTTTAACTTTCCTGAAACAGGATTAGAAATGTAGTATTCCCCCCCACCATTCACTCACCAACCATCACCCCCCCCCATTCATCCCCCATACCCATCACCCCCCCCCCTTCACCACCCTTTTCCACACCCCCCACCCTTTTCACTCCCCCAACCATCCCCCAACACCCTTTCCCCACCCATTACCCATCACCCCCCACCCATTCACTCATCATTACCATCACCCCCCCCCCATTCATCCCCCATCCCCATCACCACACACCATTCACTCCCCCATTACCCATCACCCCCCCCCTTTTCCCTCACCATCACCAACCCCCCCCCCACCCTTTTAATCACCATCACCCCACCCCCATTACCCATCACCCCACCCTTTCACTCACCCATTCCCCCATCCCCCACACAAGGTTTCCTCAATTCTCCAACCCATTTTGTTTTCACAATTCCGCTAATAGGCTGCTAAAAAAAAAAAGAAAAAAAAAAGTGATCGGTATCTCAAAGTGGCTTATGCCCTTCCCTGGTAAAACCTATTCCAAAAATGGCCATTGGGTGTTTCGCCACGGGGGGGGAACTAACAACACAACAACACACACACAGACAGACAGCAGACAGACAGACAGAAGACAGACACACTTTCGCAAATTTTATTATAGAAAAAAAAAATCGTTGGTGTTTAGCGGTTTTGTTTTCTGTCTGAAAAAACTAAAAAACAATATATTCACATGGATATTAGCGTTTGTTTTGCAGTTTGACCTATTCTCCTTTTAATTAACCGTAGACAATTAAGGGAACTTTTAAAACTCGTCTTAGATTTTTGCAATGTATTTTTTCATAAAAGATTTATTTGCCCCT
Organism: Chionoecetes opilio; assembly: GCA_016584305.1. Classification (NCBI taxonomy): domain Eukaryota; kingdom Metazoa; phylum Arthropoda; class Malacostraca; order Decapoda; family Majidae; genus Chionoecetes; species Chionoecetes opilio. The sequence goes on along the minus strand of JACEEZ010004721.1, from coordinate 293,187 downwards.
TGTAAACTTTTCGCATGCACCAAAAACACTTTAAACTCTGCTTTATCGGGCTATCTGAGTCAATTTTAAAGGTTTTAAATTTTTTAGGGTTTGGTTTGGTTAGGTTAGGTTAGGTTTGCCAAAATTGTTTATATTTCAAACAAAAGTGATTACCAACCGTTATTGGGGTTTTGTATGTGGTATGGTGTGTGCGTGGGTGGTGTGCGTGGCGTTCTGTGTGCGTGTGGCGTGTGTGTGTGTGTGGGTGTGCGTGTTTGTGCGGTGTTGTGTTGTCAATTTAAGTTTTAATTTTAGTGCGTTTTTAATATTCCCAATTTGCTGGCGCCACTTTAGATATTTTTTTTTATTATTATTTGTAGTAATATATGTAGAGTAGTAGTAGTAGGTAGTAGAGTAGTGGGTAAAGTATATATAGTGGGAGTAGTAGTAGTAGTATTTAGTAGGTAGTAGTGGGAGTAGTAGAGTAATAGTGGGTTAGAAAGTAGTATTTAGTAGAAGTAGTAGTAGTAGTAGTAGTAATAGTAGTATTTAGTAGTAGTAGTTAGAAAGTAGTAGTATGTAGGGGTATTTTTTTAGTAGAAAGTAGTAGTAGTAAAAGTAATAGTAATAGTAGTAGTATTTAGTAGAGTAGTAGTAGTAGTAGTAGTATTTAGTAGTATAGTAAAATTAAATAGTAATAGTAATAGAGTAGTAAATTTAGTAGTAGTGAAATTTTTAGAATTTAGTAGTAGTAATATTTGGGAGTTAGTAGTAGTAATAGTATTTAGTAAAAGTGTAGTAGTGTATAGTAATAGTAGTATTTTTTCGTTTTTTTTTATTATTATTAAAATTTTTTTTTTTTTATTTGAACCCAATTTTAAGGTAAGTTTTATAAACGTTTTCGAAGGGCAGCACAAACTGACATTTTGTTTTTTTTAGATTAAATTTAACCTTTTCCTTTTTGAGTTCGATCACTGAGTCAGGGATTTATTAGCTACCAGAAAAGGAGAGAGAGGGGGAGGAGGGGGGAGAGAGAGAGAGAGAAAAAGAGAGAGAGGAAGAGAGAGAGGGAGGGGAGAAAAAGAGAAAAGAGAGAGAGTGAAAGAGAGACGAGAGGGGGGAGAGGAGAAAAAGAAGGAGAGAGAGAGAGAGAGACCCTTTTATTTTTTTTTCCCTTTCCCCTTTCTTTTTAAACCCCCTTTGGACCCAAAAAAGGTAATTGCCATTGTTTTTGGGTCCCTTTAGACGTTTTTTTTAGGGGGCCCATAAGAAAATTTTTTTATGATATGACGTTTAGTATCCTTGCCCACAACAAAATTTGGTATTTCATTTAAACTTTTGAAATTTTTAGACTCGAAAAGACAATTTTTTCTAGAAAGGGAAAGATCTGGGCGTAAAGGGGGTTTAAGACTTTTTAAAGGTTCCCTTTCAATGGGGTTTTTGGGGGTGCTTAGAAGTTAAAAAAGATTTGGGAACCAAGCCCCCAAAGGGACGTTATAGACAACTGGACATTTTACGGGACAACGCCATTCATTCTGTGTGTCGTTATTCTAAGGAGTAAAGTTGTAATGCCATGATTGCCTGCAGTGCTATCAGGGCCGATGAGTGCAGTGTTTCAAGCGTTGCTGGATAGAGAGGATAAGAGCTGCTCTTTATATTAGTGTGATACATCCTTACAACCTGGTCATTGACGTGCTGGGTTAGACCACTCACTGTCTTGCTAATTATGCTAACTATGCTAGGTAATTATAAAGGTGCTGATTGTAAAGTATCACCCCATTATATTTTTTACTAGAAAGGAAAATGTCTCAGTCACACATAGTTTCGTAGAGATAGTTGAGAAATCAGTAGTTGTGGTGGTTCTCTTCTCTCTCTCTCTCTCTTTCTCTCTCTCTCTCTCTCTCTCTCTCTCTCTCTCTCTCTCTCTCTACCAAACCAATACACTGCACAAAACAAAAACCTATTATGAAAAAAGCATGTAAACCAAGAAAGTATGCTACGAAAAAGAGAGGAGAGAGAGAGAGAGAGAGAGAGAGAGAGAGAGAGAGAGAGAGAGAGAGAGAGAGAGAGAGAGAGAGAGAGAGAGACCCCCCCACCACCACCACCACCCCACCTATACCAAGCACACAAACAAAGCGTAGCCACCTTGTCTACATACAAGTATACAACAGAACTCGCTGCCCCACACACGCTGTCAACACCACGCTAATTACTCCCCTCCCCCCCTCCCACAACTACGACCTCCCTCCCTCCCTCCTCCGTCCCTTTTCTAAAAATGTATAGTCAGCGTCTCATCACAGATCTCCAAAAGAATTATTTCATGTCAGAGTTGTCAATCGATGAAATAAAATACCAGCGAATGTTGTCGAAGCCAACACAATAACTACATTTAAAAACAGACTTGACGCGTACTGTAAAGTAAATGGGTTTTGATATTGCCCCGCGATTTATATTATTAATTAACATCCCCCGGATTGACTAGTGTTAGTGGTAGTTGTAGTTAGCATACTTCATTTCTCTCATTCTTCACTACGAAACTTCCACGTTCCTATCTTCTTTAGGGACATGGTATCCTTTTCCAACTGTTCTCATACATGTAGTTTGATAGTTAGTAGTATGTAGTTCAGCAGATACCCTAGTTATAGACCAATAGGTCTCCTGGTATCTGTTCTTCCTATGTATTCCTATGTATTCCTCCTCCTCCTACTTAGAAACATCTCACAAAAAGTAGAGAAAATTTGCGCATCGTCCAAGGTTGCCCCGTCTGACGCTAAGCTAAGGGTAAGGCTAAGGGCAAGGTAGGGTAAGGGTAAGGGTAAGTGTAATGCTAAAGCTAAGGTTGGTTAAGGGTAAGGGTTACGCTAAAGGTAAGGGTAAGGTTGGCTAGGGGTAGGGTAAGGGTAAGGGTAAGGTTGGCTAAGGCTAAGGGCAAGGGTAAGGTAGAGTAAGGCTAAGGGTAAGGATAAGGGTAAGGTTGGCTAAGGGTAGGGTAAGGGTAAGGGTAAGGTAGAGTAAGGGTAAGGATAAGGGTAAGGTAAGGGTAAGGGTAAGGTAGAGTAAGGCTAAGGGTAAGGATAAGGGTAAGGTTGGCTAAGGGTAAGGTAAGGGTAAGGGTAAGGTAGAGTAAGGCTAAGGGTAAGGATAAGGGTAAGGTAGGCTAAGGGTAAGGTAAGGGTAAGGTAGGCTAAGGGTAAGGTAAGGGTAAGGTAGAGTAAGGCTAAGGGTAAGGCTAAGGGTAAGGTTGGCTAAGGGTAAGGTAAGGGTAAGGTAGAGTAAGGCTAAGGGTAAGGATAAGGGTAAGGTTGGCTAAGGGTAAGGTAAGGGTAAGGGTAAGGTAGAGTAAGGCTAAGAGTAAGGCTAAGGGTAAGGTAGGCTAAGGGTAAGGTAAGGGTAAGGGTAAGGTTGGCTAAGGGTAAGGTAAGGGTAAGGGTAAGGTAGAGTAAGGCTAAGGGTAAGGCTAAGGGTAAGGTAGGCTAAGGGTAAGGTAGGCTAAGGGTAAGGTAAGGGTAAGGTAGGCTAAGGGTAAGGGTAAGGGTAAGGTAGAGTAAGGCTAAGGGTAAGGTAAGGGTAAGGTAGGCTAAGGGTAAGGTTGGAGGTGATGTTACAGAAGAGGATAGGTGAGGGGCGGGGCGGGGCGGGGCGGGGCGTGGGCGTGAAGTACAAACAAAGGGCGGGCTGAGGGGCGGCGGGCGTGAGCTTAGGCGTAACGAGAGAG
>JACEEZ010004721.1:279493-281993 GCA_016584305.1 Chionoecetes opilio | reverse complement strand
AGTGTAAGGGATAGCACGCTCGGCTCACAACCGAAAAGTCCCGGCTTCGATCCCCGGGCGGAGCGAAGACAGACGGGCGGTCTTCTTAAAACCCGAGCCCCTGTCCACCCAGCAGTGAATGGGTACCGGGTTTTAGCCGGGGGTTTGTGACCCGCCTCCCGGGGTGCTGGCTTCCCCCAACACTAAGGATGAATGATAAAATAAATGTTGATATGGAGACGGGGCCACACGAGCACACACACACACACACACACGTATACAGTAGGTCTATAATCCAGAAAAAAATCAGGAAAAAGAATAAGGAAAATAGAAAAGGAATAATAGAAAATAAGGAAAGATAAAAAAACCATGACATAAAATAGAGACTACTTCATTTGAGAGAGAGAGAGAGAGAGAGAGAGAGAGAGAGAGAGAGAGAGAGAGAGAGAGTACCTCCCTGCTCACCTCGCGTTGCCTCTCACCTTCTCCCCACCTCTCCTCCACCTTCTCTCCATCCCTCCTCCACCTCCTCCATCTTCCCTCCAGCCTCTACTAAGCTTCCTCTTTAACACATCTCTCTCTCTCTCTCTCTCTCTCTTCATCTCTAGTATTCTCTCTTCATCTCTCTTTCTCTTAATAATAATAATAATAATAATAATAATAATAATAATAATAATAATAATAATAATACCACCATTACAATTATTACAACATTTTCTGATACAAAAACTACTAACAGCAATAATAATAATAATAATAATAACAATAACTAAAATAACGATAATAATAGTTGCGCCGATATGATAATAATAATAATAATAATGATGATGCTGATGATGACGATGCTGATGCTGATGATTGGGTGTATGAATATCAATGAACCTTTTACCTGCACCTCTTTCATTCATTGCGCAATCCTCTCTCTCTCTCTCTCTCTCTCTCTCTCTTACATAAGTCCCGCTACGTTCCTCGGCGTATTTGTGAGTCACACACACACACACACACACACACACACACACACACACACACACACACACTGTTATATAGTAAAAGTCTTTTCTCTCTCTCTCCTCTCTCTCCTCTCTCTCTCTCTCTCTCTCTCTCTCTTTCTGTTACTATGAAGGTACCTTTCTGTGTGTGTGTGTGTGTGTGTGTGTGTGTGTGTGTGTGTGTGTGTGTGTGTGTGTGTGTGTGTGTGTGTGTGTGTGTGTGTGTGTGTGTGTGTGTGTGTGTGTGTCCGCTGAGTCATCGTGTTTTTGTTTCTTACATTAGTTTGTTTACTTGTTTTGTTGATCTGTTTGTTTACTTGTAGCTTTGTTCTCTGTGTTTGTGGCTTCGTTTGTTTGTTTGAGCCTATTTAAATATTTCTTGTTTGTTTGTCGAAGTTTTAAAAGGCTTACCTACTTGTTTTTTTTTGAGGGGTTTTTTGCTCATACTGATTATTGTTATTGATGCTGATGATGCTATTGATAGTAGTAGTAGTAGTAGTAGTAGTAGTAGTAGTAGTAGAAATGGTAGAAGTAGTAGAAGTAGTGGTGGTAGTAGTAATAGTAGTAGTAATGGTAGAAGAAGTAGTAGTAGTGGTAGAAGAAGTAGTAGTGGTAGAAGTAGTGGTGATAGTGATAGTAGTAGTAGTAGTAGAAACTGTCATATTAGTGAAAACATTAATAGGGGTCAGGGAGAGAGAGAGAGAGAGAGAGAGAGAGAGAGAGAGAGAGAGAGAGAGAGAGAGAGAGAGAGCTGTTAGGGTTCCAAAACTAAATAATCATGGTCACGTTGTTCTCTCTCTCTCTCTCTCTCTCTCTCTCTCCAACGGGGCCTAACATCATCCATACCTCCACAAAAGGAAGACAGATGACGGAGAGAAAGAAAAAAAGAGACGTAAGGGAAAGAATGGAAAGGATGAATGAAGAAAAACCCCACAAATGAAGAGTTAACCCCTTGAGACCCAGAACGTAATTTCCATTGTAATTTTGGGTACCATTAGACGAATTTTAGTGACTATAAGCAATGTTTTATAGATATGACCTGTTTAGTATCCTTGTCCACTAACTAATTGGGTATATTTAGTTACTTTTCTTAATTGTATGGCTCTATAACAGACAATTTTTTATAGTAAAGGAAAGATCTGGGTGTGAAGGGGTTAACAGTACGCAATATACGCCTTCTTCTCCCCTCCTCCATTCCATCTTTCAACTTTCATCTATTGATCTCTCTATTTCTTTTCTTTCTATATTTTATAATTGTTATTCATTGTCTCATTCATCATTTATTTTCTCTACTACCACAACCACTACCACCACCACACACCACCACCACCACCACTATCACCACCACTACCACCACCACCACTATCACCACCACCACTACCACCACACACCACTACCACCACCACCACCACCACCACTATCACCACACACACCACCACACACACCACCACACCACCACCACCACTACCACACACACACACCACCACCACCACACACACCACCACCACACACCACTACCACCACCACCACCA
>JACEEZ010004721.1:259493-264493 GCA_016584305.1 Chionoecetes opilio | reverse complement strand
TTATCGACACGCTAATAATAACTATATAATAATAAGTTTAGCTAAATGAAAACTATTATAAATAAAATAATTAAAATACAAATAAAATGAATGAGTGAATGAAAAGTGAGTAGCGTGTGTGTGTGTGTGTGTGTGTGTGTGTGTGTGTGTGTGTGTGTGGAGGGGGTAATAATTTAACGCATTCCACGCCCTCCCTCCCCCTCCACTTTACTGTTGACGCCTCCACCCATCCATTCATCCACTCACTCACCCATCCACCCACCCATTCACTCACTCACTCACTCACCCCTCCACTCAATCACCCACCCATCCACTCACTCACCCATCCACTATTTAACTCACTCACTCATTCACCCATCCACTACTTAACTCACACTCACTCACTCACTCATCCACTATTTAACTCACTCACTCACTCACCCATCCACTATTTAACTCACTCACTCACCCATCCACCACTCACTCACTCACCCATCCACTATTTAACTCACTCACTCACCCATCCACCACTCACTCACTCACCCATCCACCACTCACTCACCCATCCACTATTTAACTCACTCACTCACCCATCCACCACTCACTCACTCACCCATCACCACCACCCCCACCATCACTCACTCCATCCACCATATTCAACTTTTACTCACTCATTCACCCATCCACTACTTAACTCACTCACTCACCCATCCACCACTCACTCACTCACCCATCCACCACTCACTCACTCACCCATCCCACCCACTCACTGCTCCACATGTCGCTCCAGGCCCACCACACACCACCTCCACCTAACACTCCACACATACATGAGGAAGTAAAAAGAAAAATATATTAGTACAGATAAGAAAAAATATATCAGAACATTAGTATAAATATATTAGTAAAATATATTATCTCTCATGCATACACCACCACTAACTGCTGCTACTACTACTACTACTGCTGCTACTACTACTACTACTACTACTACTACTACTACTACTACTACTACTACTACTACTGCTGCTGCTGCTACCAGGGGCGTAGCTAGACATTTTGGGGCCCGGGGGGCTTACTTCCTGTAGGGCCCCCCTCTAAAGTTTGCAGGTGTATGGGGGGGGGGGGCAACAAGTTTGGGGGGGTTCAGGGATTTTTTTTGGAAAATGAACATATTTTGGTGCATTTTGACACTTTCTGAGACTTCTTTCAATGCCCATAAATCCTTTTTAATCCGAATTATTTTCAGCACTGATTGAGTGCTGAATTATTTTCAGGACTGCAGATCAGCACTGATTAAGTGATGCATTTGGGGGCCCCCCTCTCTTGGGGGCCCGGGGGGCGATTTCGAATAGCCCCCCCCTTAGCTACGCCACTGGCTGCTACTACTACTATTACTGCTGCTGCTGCTGCTGCTGCTTACTACTACTACTACTATCGAATCAGAGGACGAAGATGTTTCTGAAAGAGAGAGAGAGAGAGAGAGAGAGAGAGAGAGAGAGAGAGAGAGAGAGAGAGAGAGAGGAGAGAGAGAGAGAGGAGAGAGAGAGAGAGAGAGAGAGAAAGAGAGAGCGAGAGTAAAAGAGAGAGAGGAGAGAGAGAGAGAGAGAGAGAGAGAGAGAGAGAGAAGAGAGAGAGAGAGGAGAGAGAGAGAGAGAGAGAGAGAGAGAGAGAGAGAGAGAGAGAGAGAGAGAGGAGAGGGGAGAGGGGTTGACAATGCAAGTGTCTCGGCATTTGCATAACCGCTGCCCCACCATCACACCCTAACCCCACCACACCATCCCCCCCAACCCCCCATCCCCGAGGAGGAGGAGGAGGAGGAGGAGGAGGAGGAGGAGGAATACATAGGAAAAATATAGGAATAACAGATACCAGAAGACATTGGAGAAGGAGGAGGAGGAAGAGGAGGAGGATTACATAGGATTACATAGGAATAACAGACACCAGGAGACCTATTGGTCCATAGCGAGGGTATCTGCTGAACTACATACTACTAACTATCAACTACTTGTAAGAAAACAGTTGGAAAATGATACCATATCCCTAAAGAGGATAGGAACATGGAAGTTTCATAGTGCAGAATGATAGGATATGAAAAATACTAACTACAACTACCACTACCACTACAACTAATCGATACGGGGGACTAGATACGAATTCGCACTATCAATACCCATTTACTTTACAGTGCGCGTCAAGTCTGTTTTTGAATGTAGTTATTGTGCTGGCTCCGACAACATTTGCTGGTAACTTGTTCCATCGATCAACAACTCTAACATTGAAATAATTTTTACGGAGATCGGTGATGCAACGTTGACCGTTTAGTTTTAAACCGTTATTTCTTGTTGTCACTTGAGGAGAAAGCTCGAATAGGTTCTCTTGATTAATGACATCAAAACCTTTTAGGATCTTAAAGGTTTCTATCAAGTCCCCACGGATTCTACGATCCTTTAAGGAAAACATATTAAGTTTCCGCAGTCTCTCTTCATAAGATGAATTTCGCAGAGATGGAATTTGTTTGGTTGCTCTTTTTTGCACTGATTCCAATTTGGCTTGATCTTTTACGAAACAGGGCGACCAGAGTTGAACGGCATATTCCAAGTGCGGCCTAACCAAGGACGTGTATAATTGTGTCATTACTTTCGGAGTTTTGTGTTCAAAGTTGCGTTTAATGAAGCCCAACATCATATTTGCCTTTTTACTGGCAGCTAGGCAATGCGGACTGGTTTTCAGATCATTACTGATGATGACACCTAAATCCTTTTCCTGCTGTACTTCAGTTAACGATTTATTTTGCATTTGATAGTTATATTTGAGGTTATCGTTGCCTATATGCATTACTTTACATTTATCGGAATTGAATTTTAATAGCCATTTATCACTCCAATCTGATAGTTTGTCGAGATCACTTTGTATGAGTTCGCAGTTTTCTCTAGTATATGCTTTACCGCCTAATTTGGTGTCATCTGCAAATTTCGATATTTTAGATACAAGTCCGCAGTCCAGATCATTGATATATAACAGAAAAAGAGTAGGACCCAAGACCGAGCCCTGAGGCACCCCACTAGTAACATCTAACCAATCAGATGCCTCGCCATTTATTACTACCCGTTGTTTACGATTTGAAAGCCAATCGCCAATCCATGAACATAATTGCTCTCCTAAGCCATGTGCCCTTAGCTTGGTCAACAGTCGCTTATGGGGAACTGTATCGAAGGCTTTCTGAAAATCAAGGTATATTACATCCGAGGGAATTTTAGCGTCCCAGTTTGAATAAATGACAAGGAGGAGGAGGAGGAGGAGGAGGAGGAGGAAGAGGAGGAGGAGGAGGAGTACATAGGAATAACAGATACCAGAAGACATGGAGAAGGAGGAGGAGGAGGAGGAGGAGGAGGAGGAGTACATAGGAATAACAGACACCAGGACACCCTTGGGTCTATAACGAGGGTATCTGCTGAACTACATACTACTACTAACTCTCAAACTACATGTAAGAGAACAGTTGGAGAATGATACCATGCCCCTAAAGAAGATAGGAACATGGAAGTTTCGTAGTGAAGAATGAGAGGAATGAAGTATGCTAACTAAAACTACCACTACCACTAATCGCTCCGGAGGATGTTAATAATACAAATCGCAGGGCAATATCAAAACACATTTACTTTATAGTACGCGTCAAGTCTGTTTTTAAATTAAGTTATTGTGCTGGCTTCGACAACGTTTGATGGTAATTTGTTCCATCGATTGACAACTCTGACATTGAAATAATTTTTACGGAGATCTGTAAAAATTATTTTGAGGAGAAAGAAGGAGAGGAGGAGGAATACATAGGAATAACAGACACCAGGAGACCTATTGGTCCATAACAAGGGTATCTGTTGAACTACATACTACTAACTATCAACTACATGTAAGAAAACAGTTCGAAAACTAGGGGGGAGGGGGGGGGAGGGCACTCAGTAGAGCGCATACCTCCGCCCGAATATTCATCAAATATACGTTATCATTATATATCTATCTATCTTATCTATCTATCTATCTATCTATCTATCTATCTATTCTATATATATATATATATATATATATATATATATGCACTCATATGAGTCATACCTCGGCCAATATCATCAATATGGTTGCCATGGCACAGTGTCAATAGATTTCATCCAAAATTAAATCAGTTCTTCCTTATACCAAATAGACTTGGTATACCGAGTTTGGTCCAAATCTATTCGTAACTTTTCGAGAAATCCTGTATACTAACAGACAGACAGACAGATAGAGAGACAGACAGATCGGGGTGAAAACATAACTCCTCCAACTTCGTTGGCGGAGGTAATGATACCATGTCCCTAAAGAAGATAGGAACATGGAAGTTTCGTAGTGAAGAATGAATGATAGAATATGAAATATGCTAACTACAACTACCACTAACACTAATCGATCCGGGGGACTATAATATGAATTCACAGGGCAATATCAATACCCATTTACTTTACAGTGCGCGTCAAGTCTGTTTTTAATTGTAGTTATTGTGCTGGCTTCGACAACATTTGCTGGTAACTTGTTCCATCGATCACATTGAAATAATTTTTACGGAGATCTGTAAAAATTATTTTGAGGAGGAGGAAGAAGGAGGAAAGGAGGAGGGGAGGAGGAGGAGTAGGAGGAGGAGGAGGAGGCATGTCAGTGTTGAGTACAGTATATTATGAGGTCGTTATATAGGGGAAGGATGTGAGGAGGAGGAGGAGGCGGCGGAGGAGGAGGAGGAGGAGGAGGAGGAGGAGGAGGAGGAGGAGGATGTAGGAGTAAGAATGAGGGAAAGGGAAGGATGGAGGAGGAGGAGGCGCGGAGGAGGGGAGGAGGAGGAGGAGGAGGAGGAGGAAGAGGAGGAAAGGGGAGGGGGTGAGGAGGAGTGAAAGGAGGAGGGGAGGATTAGGAGGGGTAGGAGGGGGCAGGAGGGGAAGAGGGTGAAAGGGGAGAGGGGGAGGAAGGGGGGGAAAAAAAGGGGGGAGGAGGGG
>JACEEZ010004721.1:241993-244493 GCA_016584305.1 Chionoecetes opilio | reverse complement strand
AACCCCTTGAGACCAAGAACGTAATTTCCATTGTACTTTGGGTACACCATTAGACGATGTTTAGTGAATACAAGCAATATTTTATAGCTATGACCTCTTTAGTATCCTTGTCCACTAACTAATTTGGTATATTCAGTTAGTTTTCGTAATGTTATGGCTCGACAACAGACGATTTTTTATAGGAAAGGAAAGATCTGGGCGTGAAGGGGTTACTCTGCAATCAGACAAGAAGGGCAAAGTAACTACGGCAAAAATCATGCAGTCAATCAATTAATACCAATATAAAAAATAAAAAATAGAATAAAAAAAAAGCAAGATTCTATGTAGTTCTATAATTTATTTAATGAATAAATAAAAAGCTCAAAATAAAAGAGATAAATTCGGAGCAAATTTTTTTTTTTTACTCATCGTGAATTCAAAATGAGTTAGAATTAGTTAATGAAAAAAATAAAAGAGTCCCAGCCAGTTCAATTGCGAGCCTATACAGCATTGATCACGAGTTCCGCCACAGTGTTTCCCTTGGACAAGTAACATTCCAGGCCTTAATAACCGCGGTCCAGGAATAGAACAAGTCGCATCATTCCTGGAACGATCAAATTCCACCTTGTTAAGTTCCATTCCAGTCCACATAAGATTTTTTTTAACCTCCTTTACCTCTTCTCTCTCTCTCTCTCTCTCTCTTCTCTCTCTCTCTCTCTCTCTCTCTCTCTCTCTCTCTCTCTCTCTTCTCTCTCTCTCTCCCTCTCTCTCTCTCTCCTCTCTCTCCTCTCTCTCTCTCTCTCTCTCTCCTCTCCTCCTCTCTCTCTCTCTCTCTCTCTCTCTCTCTCTCTCTCTCTCTCTCTCTTGCTCCTCCTTCCTCCTCTTACTCCAAAAGTTACGGCAAGAAAGAAAGGAAAGAAAGGAAGGAGATGGGGAAAAAAAAGTGATAAAATGGAAACAACAAAAAATGAGATCCAAGTAGTGCAATAAATAAATAATAATGACATATGAGTTATAAATAGGATAGAAAAGCTGTCAAATGATGAAGAAACAGAAAATTGAAGATATTAGATATTTATTTTTATTATTAAAGAAGGAAAGGGAAGGGAGGGGAAGGGAAGGGAAGGGAAGAGAAGAGAAGGGAAGGGAAGGGATGGGAAGAGAAGGGAAGAGAAGGGAAGGGAAGAGAAGGGAAGGGAAGGGAAGGGAAGGGAAGGGCTAGAGAAAGGAAGGGATGGGAAGAGAAGGACAAAACGGGAGAAGGGAAGAGGTTTAAATTGGAAGGGAAGGGAAGGGAAGGGATGGGAAGGGAAGGGAGGCGGCCTGGCAACGCTGTCCGCCCAGTGTTACCAAAACGGAATACAAAAGCTCTGATTTTCCACGCTTGAGATATTTGTCACAGGTCATTTATGCGAGAGGAAGTGAACCCTGCCCCCCTTCCTCCTCCTCCTCTTCTTCTTCCTATTCCTCCTTCCTCTTCCTCCTCCATCTCTTCTTCCTTCTCTCACCCTTCCTCTGCCTTCTCTTCTTTCCTCTTCCTCCTTTGTATTCCTTCTTCTTCTACTTCTTCCCTTTCTTCCTCCTCCTCCTCCTTCTAGTCTTGATTTTCCTCGTCTTTTCTTTCATTTCATTTTCCATCTTCATTCACTTCCCCCTTTCTCTTCTTTTTCTTACCCTTCATCTACTTTCTTATTCCTTTTCATTAATCTCTTACTCTCTCTCTCTCTCTCTCTCTCTCTCTCTCTCTCTCTCTCTCTCTTTCTCTTCTTATCTTTTTACTTTTTCTACAACTGCCATCATTTGTTTTTCATGTAAATTGACTCCTTTTTTATTTATTTTTTACTTTTATCCTTATTCCCTCCTTTAATATTTGTTTGCCACCCTCTTCTTTACCTCCTTCTTCCTCTTTCTTTCTCCATTTTCTTGTGTTTTCCCTTTAATTATCCTTCCTCTCATTCTCTAATTTCCTTTTTCCTCTCTCTTCTTTTCTCAATTCTTTCCTTCTTTACTTTTTTCGTTTTCTTTCATCTTTTCCCTCTTTTTATTCTCAATATTCTCCTCTTTATTCTAATATTTCTAGTTTCTTACTTTACTCTCCTCCTCCTCCTCCTCCTCCTCCTCCTCCTCCTCCTCCTCTTCCTTCCTTCCTTCCTTCCTTCCTCCTCTCTTTCTTTTCTCACTTTTCCTCCCTTCTTCTTCTTCTTCTTCCTCCTCCTCCTCTTTCCTCCTCCTCCGTCTCCCCCTTCCTTCCTTCCTTCCTCCTCCTCCTCCTCCCCTTTCTTTTCTCACTTTTCCTCCCTCCCTCCCTTTGTTCTTCTTCTTCTTCTTCTTCTTCCACCCACTTTTCCTCCTAATCATTTTTTCTCCCTAACCTTCTTCGCATTATGCTGCAGCACGTGACTTTATTTTTTTTCTCTCTCTCTCTCTAAAGGAAAAGAAAATGGGCGAAAGGGTAAAACGGTGTGAAGGAGGGAGGGGAATAATGAGAGAGAGAGAGAGAGAGAGAGAGAGAGAGAGAGAG
>JACEEZ010004721.1:221993-236993 GCA_016584305.1 Chionoecetes opilio | reverse complement strand
ACCAAAAGTTAAATGTGCATGTTACTTTTGTTAATAAAAAGCCAAAGTGATATTAACCAGTTTAATATGCATTATAATTATCAAACAAAAAATATCACTCTTGTTTAACCGCCGAAGTAATTATTACTACAACAAAATTGATATAATATTTTTATTTATTTAAATCCATGTATAGCGTATTTAGCATTATTAAGAAAAAGTATACATAAATTTAATGATACCCATAATAGTACAAATTCCTTTTTTATGTGTAAATTCATCTGTATTTCATGTTATATGCATTTTTTATTCACTATTTTCTCTCTTTTTAGTTATAAATATGCCAAACAATATCCTGTACTAGTAAGATTTCATGTAGCCTACATCAAATTTATAAAAATCTAAAACATCGATTTAAATCAAATAAATCAATTTTTTTGATTTTTTTTTTAAATAAAAAAAATCAACAACCCTGACTACTACTACTACTTTTACTACTACTACTACTACTTTTACTACTACTACTACTACTACTTATTACTACTACTACTACTACTACTAACTACTACTACTACTACTACTTTTACTACTACTACTACTACTTTTACTACTACTACTACTACTACTAATTTTACTACTACTACTACTTTTACTACAAGTTTGATAAAAATATTTCAAGGCAATCTTTTCCCTACTTTTCTTTGTATTTACGAGAATATTTCATCTTTCGCTAATTTATATTTTCTATATAGCCTACTTTCATTATTTTTTTTACAAGTAGAAGTCCTTTTTACTTTCTTTTCTGACGATATTTTAATTTTCCTCTCTCTCTCTCTCTCTCTCTCTCCCTTCATTCTTTATCTCCATCTCTCCCTATGTCACCCTTTCTCTCCCTCTCAAACTCCAAAACTCCTCCCTTTACTTTTCTCTTTTCCTACTTTCTTTCTTTCTTTATTTCAATTTCTTTATTTTCCCTGTATTTCTTTATTATTTTCCTTTATTTCTTTATTATTTTTCTTTATTTCTTTATTTCTGTATTATTTTTCTTTATTTCTTTATTATTTTTCTTTATTTCTTTATTATTTTTCTTTATTGCTTTATTATTTTTCTTTATTTCTTTATTTTTTTCTTTATTTCTTTATTATTTTTCTTTATTTCTTTATTTTTTTCTTTATTATTTTATTATTTTTCTTTATTTCTTTATTATTTTTCTTAATTTCTTTATTTTTTTCTTTATTTTTTTATTATTTTTCTTTATTTCTTTATTTTTTTTCTTTATTTCTTATTTTTCTTTATTTCTTTATTTTTTTTATTATTTTCCTTTATTTCTTTATTATTTTTTATTATTTTTCTTTATTTCTTTATTATTTTACTTTATTTCTATATTTTTGTCCTTTATTTCTTTATTTTTGTCCTTTATTTCTATATTTTTGTCCTTTATTTCTATATTTTTGTCCTTTATTTCTATATTTTTGTCCTTTATTTCTATATTTTTGTCCTTTATTTCTATATTTTTGTCCTTTATTTCTATATTTTTGTCCTTTATTTCTTTATTTTTGTCCTTTATTTCTATATTTTTGTCCTTTATTTCTTTATTTTTGTCCTTTATTTCTTTATTTTTGTCCTTTATTTCTTTATTTGTGTCCTTTATTTCTTTATTTGTGTCCTTTATTTCTTTATTTGTGTCCTTTATTTCTTTATTTGTGTCCTTTATTTCTTTCTCTATTTTTTCTTCCTTTTTGGTTGAGGGAAAAAATGACAACAGACACTTTCTTACCCTCTTCTCTCTCTCTCTCTCTCTCTCTCTCTCTCTCTCTCTCTCTCTCTCTCTCTCTCTCTCTCTCTCTCATACACAGTCAATCAGTCATTCATACATACACATACACAGACATACAGACACACGCACACAATACATAATGAACGTTAGCTGCCGTTCCCACGTTCCCTGATTATTCCCCCCCTCCCCCCCTATATCCGGCTCCCCCCACCACCTTCCCTTCTCCTTCCCATCCTCCCCCTTCCTTCCCTTCGTCTCTCCATCTCTGCCAGATTATTTAGTACCTCTCTCTCTCTCTCTCTCTCTCTGTGTGATGTTTCGCTTATTCATTTTTTTAACGTTTTTATTTCTTTTCTTCGTCTAATTTATTTTTTATATCCAACCATTTCCTTCTCTCTCTCTCTCTCTCTCTCTCTCCTCTCTCTCTACCTGGTCGAATCTACGATACCTTGTTTACATCTCTGATATTTAGCTATCGTTCTTGTGTATACCTTGCTAAGACTATACTCAATTCGGTTTGGCAAGGACACTCACGATAGCTCCACTTCCCCCGGCGAGCTAAATATCGGAGATGTAAACAAGGTATCGTAGATTTGACCAGGTAGTGAGAGAGAGAAGAGAGTACTGTTTGTATATTGTAGTTTATGGTGCCAGGTAACGATAGCCCCGGCGATACCTAGATAACTACCATCATCCATTACGATACCTGGACATTATATCGTAGTTTAGGCCTTAGTACCTGCCATTAATTAATTTTACACACCTGTGATTAACGATGTATCGATTACCACGAATATACTGAGCTGAAATTACATTACAATCTATTTCTGTCCCTAAACAGGTAAATATATGAGATAGGTGTGCTCTCTCTCTCTCTCTCTCTCTCTCTCTCTCTCTCTCTCTCTCTCTCTCTCTCTCTCTCTCACGGTGAATTACTGCTCAGCGTGCCACATAAAGACACACTCAATTTAGACGCACACACATTACTCACACGTACTCATGCCGTGTGTGTGTGTGTGTGTGTGTGTGGTGTGTGTGTGTGTGTGGTGTGTGTGTGTGTTGTGTGTCGGTTCTTGCACCCCAAATAAATCACACACACACATACACCCCCCTCCACACACACACCCAGCCACACACACACACGCACACCCACACATACACACACACACACCCACACACGCGGGGTTGAGGAGCACGTACATACATACATACGTGCGTACAGGTGTGGCCACTGAACACTTTACCTGAAAAGAGATAAATGACAGACATTAGTGAAGGCATTACTCATTACCTGTGTGTGTGTGTGTGTGTGTGTGTGTGTGTGTGTGTGTGTGTGTGTGTGTGTGTGTGTGTGTGTGTGTGTGTGTGTGTGTGTGTGAGAGAGAGAGAGAGAGAGAGAGAGAGAGAGAGAGAGAGAGAGAGAGAGAGAGAGAGAGACACCAGAGAGGAGACTGCGAACGTGATAGATGCCGCCAACCGTCAACTTGGTGACATCACGGCCTGGGGAAGACGGTGGCAAGTCCAGTTTGCTGCCGAGAAGACCCAGGCCATGGTTATATCACGTTCGAGGGAGGACTCCAGGCTTCTCGAGGGGAAGCTGAAGTTTGGGGATGATACCCTTGCCATCAAGGACTCCATCAACATCCTGGGGGAGGAAGTTGACTCCAGGCTCATCTTTGACCGCCACCTGGAGACAGTGGCGCGTCGAGCCTCACTGAGGGTGACTCTCCTGCGCCGAGTAAGGCACCTGCTCGACGCGGATGGCCTCATGCGGCTGTACAAGGCCCAAGTGAGGCCCGTCATGGAGTATAGTCCTCTCACCTGGATGAGTAGTGCCCAGTGCCACCTGTCACTGCTGGACAAAGTGCAGAGACGTGCTGAGCGCCTCATACACCCAACCGCCGACCAACATCACATGGAACGTCGCCCGAGGCAACAGTGGCGGCAGCAGCAGCGACGACAACATCAGCTGCAGCTCCAACAACACCAGCAACAACAACAACGACTACAGCAGGAGCAGTGGCGGGATGATCCCCGCTCCCAGCTTGAGTCTGGGGCACCGGAGGAGAGTCGGTGCCCTCACAGTGTAGCACAAGGCCCATGTGCAACACTCTTCCCACCTTGCAGGACTTCGGGTCCCGTGGAGGAGGTCTGTGCGCGCTACGAGGACGGTAGTGTCAGGTGATCTCCTCCTCGAGGCCCCGAGGACCCACACCGTGATGGGACAGCGAGCCTTTACTTGGGCCACGGCGACACTGTGGAACGCCTTCACGGTTGAGGTGGATGTCGTGGCCATGAACACCCAGCAGGTGAAGGTGGCGGCCCACAGATGGTGCCGCTCATCCGCCTTAGTGACCGTAAGGCGTGATACAGTGCCATGTCATTAGTGACACACATTGACACTTAGTAGACACAGTGACATACAGTGTACGTATCAATAGTGCGCCTGACAAGTGCCTGTGACGGAAAGTGACCCTCAGCCTGTAACACTGTGCACTTACTTACTACTTAGTTATTATCTTACAAGGCATAGCTTTCGGATAGATGTCCCCGGGACAGGGGACATCTTTAGCTTCTGCCACTTAACGCCTTCATCAACCTCCTTACCAAGTGTAGCCCCATGTCAACCATCATGTAAGTGGTTTAAATAAAAAAATAAAAAATAAGAGATAGTGAGGAAAAAATATATTTATGCAAAATATGATTAAATTGTAAACTAGCTGAATTTTTCTTAGTGTGTGTGTGTGTGTGTGTGTGTGTGTGTGTGTGTGTGTGTGTGTGTGTGTGTGTGTGTGTGTGTGTGTGTGTGTGTGTGGGTGTGTGTGTGTGTGGGAGAGAGAGAGAGGGGAGCCCAAGGAGGGGAAGAGGAGAGAGAGAAGAGAGAAAAGAAAAGAAAAGGAGAGAGAGAGGGGGAGAGAGAGAAAAGAGGAGAGACAGGAAGAAGGGAAGGGCGCAACAAAACGGGGGAATACTACTTGTTTCTTTTTGTAGATGGATGAGGGGGGGCGAGAGGGGGGGGCGGTGAGTGGGGGCGGGGCAGGAAGAATGAGGGGGAAGGGAAGGGAAGGAAAGAATGGGGGGAGGGGGGGGAAGGGGAAAGAATGAGGGGAAGGGAGGGGGAAAAGGAAAAGAATAAAGAGGGGAGGGAGAGGGAAGGGAAGAATGAGAGGGGGGGAGGGGGGCCGGAAAAGAATGAGAGGGGAGGGAGGGGGAAAGGGGAAAATGAGGGGAAAGGGGGGAAAGGGGGAAAGAAAAAACAAAGAGAGAGAGGGGAGAGAAAAGGGGAATGAGAGAGAGAGAGAGGAGAGGAGAGAAGAGAGAGGTTAGAAATCAAAAAAAGACAAAAATAAGTGGAGGGGGAAGAAGCAAAAAAAAGGGGAGAAAAAAAGGACAGCGGGTTAGAGGAAACGTGTCTCTCTCTCTTTTCTCTCTTCTCTTTGCTCTCTCTCCCCCCTCTCTCTCTCTCCCCAGGAAATTTAAGGGGCCTGAGAAGGGCAGGTGAGGGGCGCAGGAAGCATAAAGTGAGAGAGAGAGAGGGAGAGAGGGAGGGAGAGAGAGAGAGGGAGAGAGAGATAGGGTGGGAGAGAGGGAAGGGAAGGGAGGGAGGAAAGTTCTTATTGTTAAAGGTATCCAAAGTGGGGGGAAAAAATTGGGAGGGAGGGAGATGATAAATGGAGAAAAAAGGAGGGGGGGAAAAGGGAAAAGGAAGGGGGGTAAGGGGGGAAAAGGAGGGAGATGACTGATGGAGAGAAAAGGAGGTAGGGAAAGGAAAGGAAGGAGGTAAGGGAGGAAAGGAGGGAGATGAGTGATGGAGAGAAAAGGAGGTAGAGAGAGGAGAGGAAGGAAAGGAGGGAGGGGTGGAGAGGAGAGGGAGAGAATGATGGAAGGGAGGAAAGGAAATAATGAATGAAATAGATAAGTTAGATTGTGTTCCTTTTTACTGTTACTTAATATTACACACACACACACAGTTCCCCCCTTCCTCTCCTCCCCCTCCCCCTCCCCCCCTCCTCCTCCTCCTTCATAAACACACGAAAGCCGCACTGAGCATCGTTGAAAACCTCTTAATTATCAACACTGGAAATATGGGAGAGGGAGAAGAGGAGGAGGAGGAGGAGGAGGAGGAGGAGGAGGAGGGGGAAAAGGATGGGGGGGTTATTAGAGAAGAGAGAGAGGAGAGAGAGAAAAAGAGAGGGGAGAGAGAGAGAGAGGGAGAGAAAAAGCGAGAAAAGAGAGGGAGAGAGAGAGAGAGAAGAGAGAGAGAAGAAAAAGAGAGAGGGAGGGGAGGGAGAAGGGAGAGGGGAAGAAGAGAGAGAGAGAGAGAGAGAGAGAGGGGGAAAAGGAGAGAGAGAGAAAAGGGAGAGAGAGAGGGGGGAGAGGGGGGGGAGAGAGAGAGGAGAGAGAGAAAAGAAAAGGAGAGAGAGAGAGAGGAAGAGGAAGAGGGGAAGGGGGGCAGAGGGGAGAGAGGAGGGTTAGCTGCCCTTGTAAAGAGAAGAGAGGGGAAAGGGGAGAGAGAGGGGAGAGAGGAGAGAGAGAGAAGGGGAGAGGAGAGGAGAGAGAGAAGAGAGGGGGGGGGGGGGGGTTTACCTGCCCAAATTGTGCTATAAACCCCCCCCCCGTCCTCCCTTTTACCTTTTTCCCTTATCCAAAAACCTCCCCCTCCCCCCCCGGGATATACAGACCTCCAGTTGCAACGTGATAGTCTTCCCCCCTCCCCTCCCCCCACGTCATAGTCCCCCCTCCCCCCTCCCCCCAAACCCTCTCACTACCACCCCCCCCTCCGTTACCGATCCCATCATCATCAGTTGGGGGTGGGGAAAGGGTAGTATTAGTATAGTAGAAAGTAGTAGAGTAGTAGTATTGTAGTAGTAGTAGTAGTATTAGAGGGTAGTGGTTTTTATTGGGCCAGTAGGGGTGGAAGGGTTTTGGTAGGGGTTTAGTGGGAGTGGTGGTAGTGGGGGGAATAGGGGGGTTTGATGGGGGTTTGGGTTTAGTAGAATTGGTAGTAGTGGGTAGTAATGGTGGTGGTGGTGTGGTGGTGGTGGGGGTTGGGGGGTGGTGGTGGTGGTGGGGGGTGGTGGTGGGTGGGGGTGGGGTTGGGGAAAAAAAACAGATGATTGGGTGAGGGGGGGGAGGAGGAGGGGAGGAGGAGGGGGAAAGGAGGGGGAGGAAGGAGGAGGAGGAGGAGGAGGGGGAGGAGGAGGAGGAGAAGGAGGAGGAGGAGGAGGAGGGGGAAAGGAGGGACTTTCAATACGTTTTGTTTGCGGTTGTTGGGGGGGGTTTTGGGGAGGGGGGTTTTGGGGGGGAGGGGAGGGGGGGGGTTTGGCTTTTCGTAAACTGGGGACCTTTTCCCAACCCAAAAAAAACCCCACGTAAATACCTCTCCTCTCTCTCTCTCTCTTCTCTTCTCTCTCTCTCTCTCTCCCCTCTCTCTCTCCCCCTCTTTCCCCTTCTCTCCCCTCCCCCGCAAACCCCAAAATTGTACTTTTAAATAGGAAATATACAACTGCAACAGGAGTAGAGGGGGAGGAGGAGGAAGAGGGGGGACATGTATTTTATGCCTCCCCCTCCCCCACAATACTGTTTCCCAAGCCCCTCCATCATTCCTTCCCCCCTTCCTCCCCCTTTCCTCCCCCTCCTCCTCCTCCTCCTCCTCCCCCTTTCCTCCCCCTCCTCCTCCTTCCTCCTCCCCCCCTTTCCTCTTCCCCCCTCCTCCTTTTCTCTTCCTTCAATTTTGGTATTGTTAAAAAAAATGTTTTAAATAGAAGAAGCGAAGCCCTATTAAATTTAAAAAAAATTTTTTTTAAAACTAAAATAATTTTTAAAACTATCTAAAAAAAAAAAAAAATAATAAATAGAAACAATTTATACTTAAGGGCCCCTTTGGGTTTGTGTATGCTTTTTGAGTTGGCAGAGGACTGAATGAACAATATTTTAAAAACTTCCCCAAATCAGACGGGCATCCCAACCAAGGGCCTTTAAAGGAAAAAATTGTATTCTATTTTTTTATTTTTTTAATTTTCTAGTTTAATATGGGGTTTATTTTATTGTTTAAAAAAATTTTTTTTAAAATTTTCCCGTTTTTTTTAGCAGTATAGTTTTTAATTTTAAAAAAACCCTATTTTCCCCTGATAAATCCCAAAAGTGTTTTTTGGCGAAACTTTGGGCCCCATAAAAAAACCCCAAAATAACGAGTGTCTTTTCACCCTGAAATGTAAAAGATGTTTTTTACCTAAGAAAAACCGACTTTTAATTGTATTATTATGTCATTTCCCTTTTAAAAAACACAACAACACACAACCCACACAACACACACAAACACCACCCCCACACCCAAAACACACAAAACACACACACACAAAACCCCAGGGGGCACTTCCGAAAAAAACCGGGGATTTCCCCGAAAATTGCGTAAGTCCAAATTCGCTTGCAGTGTCGGAAGTGCAAATTTTTGGCGGTTTTGGCTTTCCGGGGAAAAGTTTTCCGGGCAAACGCAAATATTCCGCAAATTCCGTTTTTTTGCCTTAAAACCCTAAGGGAAAAAAACGCATTGAAGAAAAGTTGTTAAGGTTGTGTGTTTTTATCCCAATTCCAAAAAAAACGACTCAATTTCTTGTAGATTTTGAAATATTCAATGTATTGGTTAAAAAAAACACCAATAAAAATTTTTCCCTCATTTTCCCCAAAATTTCTTTTTGCTATGGCCCATCGGGAAAGGGCCTGTTCAAGTTCTATTTTTACTCTATCCGGGGCTTTTCCCTTAAACCCCCATATTTTTTCGATTTTAATTTAAAAAAAAATATGATTTTTTACTGAAAACCCAAAGGGGGGTTTTACCCTTTTTTGAGATATTTATTTTACAATGGGTTTAAAACCTCCAGCTTTTAAAGTTTGTTTTTTTGTTACGCTATTAAGGGTTTTTTTCTAGGACTAATAATTTTTTATTGGCAAAAAAAACAAAAATTTAAAACCCAACCTAACCTCACCTCCCAAACCCATATATAAGATCCCCAAAATTTTTCACATAAATTTTTTAAAGTTTCTTAGAAGATTTTAGGGGGGATATTTTTTTTACCCAAATTTAAAGGGGATATAATATCCTTGCCCTTAATTTTATATACCCCTTAAAAGGTTATTAAAATAGGGTATTAAATCACAGATATATTTTTACCCTATTCTTCCCTTTAAAAAAACCATTTTTAAAAATCCGTAAATATTAGGCCTAAGGATTAAAAAAGGCCCTAGAAGTTGGGTTTAAGGGGTTTATTGTTCTAAAAACCCCAAAGCCCCTTATAGCAGTCATTTACTTGGTAGATTTTTGATAATTTAAAAAGTATGGGCAAAAAAAAAAACCAAAACAATTTTCTCACATATTTAAACCCAAAATTTATTTTGCTATGGCTCATCCGAAAAAGGGGCCCCGTTTTCTGAAAAAATCTATCTTTACTCCTTCCCGAAATTTCCCCGGAAAAAACCCCATTAGTTTTTTTGAGGTTTTATAAGAAAATATGGGTATAAATTTCTGGAAAAACAAAAAGGGGTACCCCTTTTTTTTAGATACCTATTATACCCAAAAATCCCCAACAAGGTAAAAAAACCCCAAGCTTGACGGTTTGGGTTTTTTGTTCCCAAAAAACAAAAAGGGGTAAAACCCCTTTTTTTTTCAAGTAAATTTGGGTTTTCGGGTTTGAATTTTGGGTGGAACTTCAAAAAATTTGCGGGCTTGTGGGGTTGGGGGAACGTAAGGGGTTTTGGGGGTTTTCGGGAAATTTGGGTTTTTTGTTTTCGGTGGACAACCCCTAACACCCCACACAACACACAACACACAAAACACACACAAAACACACACACACACGACACACACACACCTGTTTCACTTAAAACTAATTTAAAAATAAAAAAACATCAAATTTTCAGTAGTATTTAGGGATATATTTTGATCTATCTTTTTTTTCTTTTTAAATTTCGGGGGGGGGGGGGGGGAGAGGTTCTTCAAACAAAGAAAAAAAGGAAGTTTTTAATTTTTCCCACTTTTTTGGGGGGGAGGGGGGGGGGGACGATTTTTCCCCTGTTCAGTGGTCGATATTCATAATTTAATGGTTATAAAAAAAAAAAACTTTTTAAAAGCGGGAAAATGAAAAAGATTTTTTCGTTCAGTTGGTTGGGGTTTGGTTTTTTTTTGGGGGTTTTCTTTCTCTCTCTCTCTCTCTCCTTTTCCCCCCCCTTCCCCCCCACTCTCTCTCTCTCTCTCTCTCTCTCTCCAAAGACGTTGAACTGAAGAGAACAAATTTTACGATAACCACAAAACACACAGAGAACTACTGTGACCACCAAACCCCCATTTAAACCCACACCACTAAAAAAAAAAAAATACGGACAATAAACAAGTACAAAAACCCCTTTTTTACCCCTCACCACCAAACCCCCACCCCCCCACTATTACTAACCCCCACCAACCCCCACCACTAATTTTCACCACCCCCCACCACCACAATTCCCAAAACCCCCGCCGCCACCACCCCCCACCACTATTTTCCACCCCAACCCCCATTTACCTTCACCACCCCCACCACCACCACTTTTTAATACCCACCCCCCCAACCCCCCCACCCTATTATACCACCACCCCCCACCCCATTACTACCGACCAACACTATTACCACCCCCCCAAAACCCCCCACCCCCACTATTTACAAACCAAAACCAAACCCCCACCACTATTACTACCCCCAAAAAACACCACTATTTCTACCACCACCAACCAAACCAATATTAATACCACCATCACCAACCCCTTTACTACCACCACCAAACCAAAATATTACTACCCCCCCCAAACCCCCACCACGAACCTAAATTTTGGAAAACCCCCCGAAAAAAATTAAAAAGCCTTTCAAAAGGGGAAAAAGGGGAAAAAAATGGGAAAAAAGAGAAGGAAGAGGAGAAAGAAGGAAGAAAAAAAGGAAGGGAAGGGAAGGGGAAAGGTAGGAAAGGAAGAAAAAAATAAAGGGGAAAACAAAAATTGGGCCAAACCCAAAAAAATAAAAAGAAAAGAAAAAAAAAAAGCCAAAAATATGAAGGGAAAAAGGGAAAAGTAAGAAGAAAAAAGACCCAAGAGGAAAACTCGAATCAACGACAAAAAAGAGGACAAAGAAGAGAAAAAAAAGAGGGTACAGATATGAGAAGAAAATAAAGAAGAAAATAACGAAAAATAAGGAAAAGCGTAATAATGAAGAGGTTAGGAAGCAAGAAGAAAATTAGGAAAAGAATAAGGGGAAAGGGGGAAAAGGGGGGAAAAAAAGAGTGCCCCAAAATAAAAAAGGGAAAAATTTAAAATTTGGGGAAAGGTTTAAAGGGGACAGAAAAAAAAGGAGTAAGAGGAGGAGAATGAAAAAATTTAAGGGAAGGGAAATTTGAGAAAGGGAAAAAAGGGGGGAAAAAAAAGAGTGCAAAGTAAAGGAGTAGTGTAGGAAAAGAGGGGAAAAAAAAGGGTCAGAGTAAAAAAAGTTAAATGTAGGAAAAAAAGGGGGAAAAAAAGAGTGCAGAGTTTAAAAGGGGGTAAAAGGGGTAGGGGTAGGCTGGCTCCCTTGGGACCATTGATCCTTTTTAAGAGGGAAACCCCCCCCCCTTCTTTTCCCCCCCCCTTTCCCCAAACCGCCAAACCCCCCTGAGGCCCCTGGGGGGGAGGGGGGGGAAAAAGGAGGAGGGGAGGGGGGAGGAGGGAAAGGGGAGGGGGCAGTGATCGAGGGAAGAAAAGGAGGAAGGGAAATACATAGGAATACATAGGAGTAACAGACACCAGGAGACCTATTGGTCCATGACGAGGGTATCTGCTGAACTACATACTACTAATTATCAACTACATGTAAGAGGACAGTTGGAAAATGATACCATGTCCCTAAAGAAGATAGGAAAGTTTCGTAGTGAAGAATGATAGGATATGAAATATACTAACTACAACTACCACTAACACTAATCGATCCGGGGGACTATAATATGAATTCGCAGGGCACTATCAATACCCATTATATAATATGAATTCGCAGGGCACTATCAATACCCATTTACTTTACAATGCGCATCAAGTCTGTTTTTGAATGTAGTTATTGTGCTGGCTTCGACAACATTTGCTGGTAACTTGTTCCATCGATCAACGACTCTAACATTGAAATAATTTTTACGGAGATCTGTGATGCAACGTTGACCGTTTAGTTTTAAACCATTATTTCTTGTTGTCACTTGAGTTGAAAGCTCGAATAGGTTCTCTTGATTAATGACATCAAATCCTTTTAGGATCTTAAAGGTTTCTATCAGGTGCCCACGGATTCTACGATCCTTTAAGGAAAACATATTAAGTTTCCGCAGTCTCTCTTCATAAGATGAATTTCGCAGAGATGGAATTTGTTTGAGGAGGAGGAGGAGGAGGAGGAGGAGGAGGAGGAGAAGGAGGTATATACGTAATAGATTTGAGGTTGTCTAAAAGAGGAGACTATAGTTAAAGAGGTGATTGTAGTAGTAGTAGTAGTAGTAGTAGTAAGTAGTAGTAGTAGTAGTAGTAATAACGTGTTAGTAAGGATGGTGATGCTGTGAGAGAGAGAGAGAGAGAGAGTATTGCCATGTGTGTGTGTGTGTGTGTGTGTGTGTGTGTGTGTGTGTGTGTGTGTGTGTGTGTGTGTGTGTGTGTGTGTGTGTGTGTGTGTGTGTGTGTCATTCACCCATGGTCTTGTCCAAGCGAGCAGGCTCGCGATCGCCAGTTTTCACCCTCTCAGTGCGAGCTTGGAGCTCATTATTACCGATCTTTGGGCAATGCTGGGACCTCACACACCACACACCCCCATCCCCTTGCTCAAGGGGGACAGTACCGCCCGAATTTCACAGTGGAAAAATCCCCGATAATGAGCGGGGTCGGGGATCGAACGCCGGACCACAGAATGGTGCCGGGCGCCCTAACCAACTGTGTCACACGGACGTGTGTGTGTGTGTGTGTGTGTGTGTGTGTGTGTGTGTGTGTGGTGTGTGTGTGGCCTGCGGTGTTAATTAAGGGGCGACTTTAATCACCTTTATCTCATCTCAGCACAATTAAGGAGGTGATTGTTTCCTGGAGGAGGAGGAGGAGGAGGAGGAGGAGGAGGAGGAGGAGATGGAGGAGGAGAGGAGGAGGAGGAGGGAGGAGAGAGGAGGAGGAGGAGGAAAGCTATGGTGGTGCCTATGATCGAGGCATCTATCACCTTCCTTCCTTCTTATCTTCCTGCCTTCCTTCTTATCTTCCTGCCTTCCTTCTCTACCTTCCTTCCTTCTTCCTCCTCCTCCTCCTCCTCCTCCTCCTCCCTCCTTCCTTCCTTCCTTCCTCTTCCTTCCTTCCTTCCTACCCTACCATTACCACATGGATACTATAACCACTGGACCTCACACACACACACACACACACAACAGAGCATTTCGTAAGAGTGTCCCATAGGTATTGCTAATGAACCAGGGCTGCGTTCACTAGGGTTCCCCGCGCAATTCTGTTTTTTCACTCCCCTAGTGAACGATTGACAACACATTTTGCTACCAAGATGGCAGCTGTCGAAATTTATCGCTGTGGCTATTCTTATTCTGGCAGAATAACTTGTTGATGGCCCTGTCTTTGATGCAGCAGAGGTTATAGCAGCGTTGATGCCCCTGTCTTTGATACAGCAGAGGTTATAGCAGCAGGACATGAAATATTAAGGGGGCAAGGAGAGGAGAGAGAAGAGGAAAGGCTTTTTTTGGCCTTTGTTTACATAGGTTATTGTGGCGCGGGCTGGCAACCCGGCGGCAAACCAACTCCTCCAGTCGGTGTGCGGGTGAGAAAACTGAATCGCTGAACTTTTTTCTGTACGGCGTACAGTAGCGTTTTGTAGCGTACAGAATGGCTTAGTGAACGCACCCCGGAGAGAGAGAGAGAGAGAGAGAGACGAGAGAGGGGAGGAGAGATGAGAGAGAGAGGAGAAGGAGGAGAGGAGAGGAAAAGAGAGAGGCCCGAAAGAAAGACGTACAACATACATTCTATCTCTCTCTCTTCTCTCTCTCTCTTCTCTCTCTCTCTCTCTCTCTCTCTCTTCTCTCTCAATACATAACTATAACTGTATTATACCTGTAATACAAAATTCAGGACACTGTGAACACGGGTGGATGTGTTGTGTGTGTGTGTGTGTGTGTGTGTGTGTGTGTGTGTGTGTGTGTGTGTGTGTGTGTGGTGTGTGTGTGTGTGTGTAGCAGTGCTGGGTGGAGTGGGTGAATGTTATGGAATGAATGGAGGGCGTGTGGTAGTGGTGGAGGAGGAGGAGGAGGAGGAGGAGGAGGAGGAGGAAGAGGAAGAGGAAGAGGAAGAGGAGAGGAAGAGGAGGAGGAGGAGGAGGAGGAGGAGGAGGAGGAGGAGGAACTAGTAAGGAGTTTCCAGTCAGTTATATAAAAGGTTAAAGAACGGAAGAGGGAAAAAAAAAAAAAAAAAGTAGAAAAAGGTTGCAAGAGGATAAAATATTGTCTTGTTGGCATTTTTTGGGAGGGTGAGGGGGGTCCTGCCACGCCCTCCTGTGTGTGTGTGTTGTGTGTGTGTGTGTGTGTTGTGTGTGTGTGTGTGTGTGTGTGTGTGTGTGTGCAGCTTTTTCGTATTAGGTAATCAATTTGCAACCTTGTGGAGTCTGCAAATAAGGAGACTAATTTTCATCATTATTGTATCATTATTATTACCTGTTATCATTGTTATCATTATTATTATCATTATTATTACTGTTAGTATTATCATTATCATTATTGTTATTATTATATTCTAACATTCGTCTTCGGCAATCAAATCATAGAATCAAAAAATAAATCATAAAACAATATGATCATAAAATAATGTATAATAAATTAATACAAATATAATGATACAAATATAATAATAATAATAATAATATCATAAAACAATAAATATAGACAACAAATTCAGCTCCAATCAAGTTTCCTTTTTTTCTTAAGTCACTCCTACAACCTAGCCGTAAGTCACACCCATAAGTCAGCCTTAAGTCACCCGTAAGTCAGACTTAAATCACAGCAATAAGTCAGCCGTAAGTCACACCCATAAGTCAGCCTTAAGTCACACCCATAAGTTAGCCGTAAGTCACACCCATAAGTCAGCCTTAAGTCACAGCCATATAAGTCAGCCGTAAGTCACAGCCATAAGTCAAGTCACCCGTAAGTCACACCCATAAGTCAGCCTTAAGTCACAGCCATAAGTC
>JACEEZ010004721.1:216993-219493 GCA_016584305.1 Chionoecetes opilio | reverse complement strand
TCTCTCTCTTCTCTCTCTCTCTCTCGATCCGTTTTTAGTCATACTTTGCCATTCTACCTATACACTTTTCTATCCCTGCTCTCTCTCTCTCTCTCTCTCTCTCTCTCTCTCTCTCTCTCTCTCTCTCTCTCTCTCTTCCATCTTTTTAAACCAAACCCTATGTTCCTCTCTCTCTCTCTCTCTCTTCTCTCTCTCTCTCAGGTAAGGGGAACAGAGCCAGGCGTCAGCACGGATCAGGAGGCGTGAGAGGCGAGGCGGAGAAAGGCCCACGGCAAATAATATATAAGAGAAGACCTAAAAGTAGCCCTAAAGGTAAGATTGGGCTGGAATGGTAGTGATTGGGCTATGGATTGGTAGTGATTGGGCTGTGGAATGGAGCTGATTGGGCTATGGAATGGAGCTGATTGGGCTATGGAATGGTAGTGATTGGGCTATGGAATGGAGCTGATTGGGCTATGGAATGGAGCTGATTGGGCTATGGAATGGTAGTGATTGGGCTATGGAAATGGAAGCTGATTGGGCTATGGAATGGAGCTGATTGGGCTATGGAATGGAGCTGATTGGGCTATGGAATGGTAGTGATTGGGCTATGGAATGGAGCTGATTGGGCTATGGAATGGAGCTGATTGGGCTATGGAATGGTAGTGATTGGGCTATGGAAAATGGTAGTGATTGGGCTATGGAATGGAGCTGATTGGGCTATGGAATGGAGCTGATTGGGCTATGGAATGGAGCTGATTGGGCTATGAATGGAGCTGATTGGGCTATGGAATGGAGATGATTGGGCTATGGAATGGTAGTGATTGGGCTATGGAATGGAGCTGATTGGGCTATGGAATGGAGCTGATTGGGCTATGGAATGGAGCTGATTGGGCTATGGAATGGTAGTGATTGGGCTATGGAATGGAGCTGATTGGGCTATGGAATGGAGCTGATTGGGCTATGGAATGGTAGTGATTGGGCTATGGAATGGAGCTGATTGGGCTATGGAATGGAGCTGATTGGGCTATGGAATGGAGCTGATTGGGCTATGGAATGGTAGTGATTGGGCTATGGAATGGAGCTGATTGGGCTATGGAATGGAGCTGATTGGGCTATGGAATGGTAGTGATTGGGCTATGGAATGGTAGTGATTGGGCTATGGAATGGAGCTGATTGGGCTATGGAATGGAGCTGATTGGGCTATGGAATGGAGCTGATTGGGCTATGGAATGGAGCTGATTGGGCTATGGAATGGAGCTGATTGGGCTATGGAATGGAGCTGATTGGGCTATGGAATGGAGCTGATTGGGCTATGGAATGGAGCTGATTGGGCTATGGAATGGTAGTGATTGGGCTATGGAATGGAGCTGATTGGGCTATGGAATGAAGCTGATTGGGCTACTCTACTACTACTACTACTACTCTCTCTACTACTACTACTACTACTACTACTGTTTCTACTCCTCTTCCTCTTCTTCTTCCTTATACAGCTATTTTCACCATCAAAGTTTTAATTCTCATTACTATAACACATTCTACGGCTTCCTCCTCCTCCTTCCTTCCTTTCCCCTACACCCATGAAGAGGAGGAGGAGGAGGAGGATTACATAGGATTACATAGGAATAACAGACACCAGGAGACCTATTGGTCCATAACGAGGGTATCTGCTGAACTACATACTACTATCAACTACTTGTAAGAAAACAGTTGGAAAATGATACCATGTCCCTAAAGAAGATAGGAACATGGATGTTTTGTAGTGCAAAAAGATAGGGTATGAAATATACTAACTACAACTACCACTACCACTACAACTAATCGATACGGGGGACTAGATACGAATTCGCACTATCAATACCCATTTACTTTACAGTGCGCGTCAAGCCTGTTTTTAAATGTAGTTATTGTGCTGGCTTCGACAACATTTGCTAGTAACTTGTTCCATCGATCAACGACTCTCACATTGAAATAATTTTTACGGAGACCAGTGATGCAACGTTGACCGTTTAGTTTTAAACCATTATTTCTTGTTGTCACTTGAGTTGAAAGCTCGAATAGGTTCTCTTGATTAATGACATCAAAACCTTTTAGGATCTTAAAGGTTTCTATCAAGTCCCCACGGATTCTACGATCCTTTAAGGAAAACATATTAAGTTTCCGCAGTCTCTCTTCATAAGATGAATTTGAGGAGGAGGAAGAGGAGGAGGAGGAGGAGGAGTCGTGGAAATTAATAATAAGATGAAGGAGAATACAGGAAAAAATGGAGAAAAGGAAAATATGTAAAGTGAGATATTATGAGGAGGAGGAGGAGGAGGAGGAGGAGAGGAGGAGGAGGAGGAGGAGGAGGAGGAGGAGGAGGAGGAGGAGGAGGTAATCCGTGTGGAGGAGCAGAAGGGAGCTGACGCGGCCTGACACCTGCTCTATCTTTAAGCCTTCTTACGCACTTCCTCCTCCTCCTCCTCCTCCTCCTCCTTCTTCGTCATCCTCCTCCATTTCTTTCTCCTCTTCTTTTTTTTCT
>JACEEZ010004721.1:194493-209493 GCA_016584305.1 Chionoecetes opilio | reverse complement strand
GTAGCCTTGCATGTCTGGCCGCCATCCCTCACCCGGTACTCTGCGCGCCTCGTTACGCTAGCATACGGCAAGGAGTATATCACCACCACAGGTAAACACGAGGGGAGGGAAAGAAAGGAAGGAAGGAAGGAAGGAAGGAAGGAAGGAAGGAAGGAAGGAAGGAAGAAGGCAGATACAAAGGGAGGTAAAGAAATAATGGAAGGAAGAAGATATACGAAGGGGAATATATCACCACCACCATCACTACTACTACTACTACTACTACTACTACTACTACTACTATTACTATTATTACTACTACTACTACTACTACTACTACTATTACTACTACTACTACTACTACTATTACTACTACTACTACTACTATTACTACTACTACTACTACTACTACTACTACTACTACTACTACCACCACCACCAACTGCCTGAATATATTCTTTTATTAGCTAATTGAATGATTTATAATATTTATTTCCGGCTATTTTCACGGATCTGTGAGCGAAGTGGTTTTCTGGCCAGAGCGCCGCAAGAAACTGACACAGATTGTTGGGGAACACGTTTTTGCCATTTTACCACGTAACTATTAGTCCTCGGGGAGAAATGCATAGCAGCAAAGTTGTGGTGCTAGCAAATGTCTGTCCTATGCTGCAATCCGTACTCCATTAGCTCTAATATTTTCTTAGATAATTGATGTTTTGTGAAAAAACAAACAAATATCGATTATTTAGTAACTTACATCCCAAAAGGATTTTCGTATAGCTCAAAAGAAAGGTCTTTGCCTTGCTGAACACGAATCTGGCGTCAGTTTTCTGATGACTACAATGCTTCACCCTATTTAGACCGCTGTACCCTTATACAACCCATGGGACTAACCATCAATACAGAGCAAACACATGAACGTCAACTAGTCATTTAGGCCAAGAATTATATTGCCGATGATGACGATGATGCTGGAGATGATGAGTGATGATAATAATAGTAGTAATAATAAAATAATAAAAAATAAAAATAAAAAAAAACTCCAATCATTTACCGCTCTAAAACCACATCACCACATTTACCACACCTGATTAATACTGTGTGTGTGTGTGTGTGTGTGTGTGTGTGTGTTGTGTGGGTGTGTGTGTGGGTGGGTGTGTGGGTGGGTGTGTGGGTGTGTGGGTGTGTGGGTGGGTGTGTAGGGGAACTCCGTAGTGTAGTGGTTAGCACGCTCGGCTTACAACCGAGAAGTCCCGGGTTCGATCCCCGGGCGGAGCGAAAGATAGATGGGTGGTCTTTCTTAAATCCCTAGCCCCTGTCCACCCAGCAGTGAATGGGCACCGGGTGCCAGCCGGGGGTTTGTAACCCCCCCCCGGGGTGGTGGCTTCGGCCAACACTAATATGCAGCAGCGGTAGATCACTATGACTCTGAGGCATTATCCTCTAAACAAAACAAACAAGAGTGTGTATGTGTGTGTGTGTGTGTGTGTGTGCGTGTGTGTGTGTGTGTGTGTGTGTGTGTGTGTGTGTGTGTATGTGTGTATGTGTGTGTGTGTGTGTGTGTGTGGTGTGTGTGTGTGTCCCGGGCCCCGTGATCACATTAACACAGTGACAACCGCCTCAGCCGCAATAATTGATGATGTTTTCTACCCATGTGGCCTCCCTCTCCCTCCTAATTCCCCCCTCTCACTCTTCCTCCCCCCGCCACACCCCTTCCCCCCACCCTCCCTCTCCCTCCACCCTCTCACTCTTCCTGCCACCCTCTTTCCCTCTCACCCGTCAGGGTGGCATGGTTGGTAGAGTCATGGACTCGCGTGTGCAGCGTCCCTGCGCATTCGGTCAGCGGTTCCAGTCCACCAAGTTCGTCCTGGCGTGGTGGCGCTTTGTATAGTCAATAACCTTGCAGTTGGTACTTGCAAAGTGTCTAGATAGGATCAAAGTATCTTATCTTATATCCTTCCCTCTCCATTCCCTCTTCCCAAAAAAGTTTCCTTTTCCTCCTCCTCTTCCTCCTTCTCCTCCACTCCTTCCTCCTTATATGAGGAAGGAGTGGAGTCTCACTCTTCCTCCTATATAGGCAACGATAACCTTAAATATAACTATCAAATGCAAAGTAAATCGTTAACTGAAGTACAGCAGGAAAAAGGATTTAGGTGTCATCATCAGTAATGATCTTAAAACCAGTCCGCATTGCCTAGCTGCCAGTAAAAAGGCGAATATGATGTTGGCCTTTATTAAACGCAACTTTGAACATAAAACTCCGAAAGTAATGACACGATTATACACGTCCTTGGTTAGGCCGCACTTAGAATATGCCGTTCAATTCTGGTCGCCCTGTTTCGTAAAAGATCAAGCCAAATTGGAATCAGTGCAAAGAAGAGCAACCAAACAAATTCCATCTCTGCGAAATTCATCTTATGAAGAGAGACTGCGGAAACTTAATATGTTTACCTTAAAGGATCGTAGAATCCGTGGGGACTTGATAGAAACCTTTAAAGTAATCGTCCAGACCCAATTTTGTTTTTGCCTAATTATGTTGAATGGACATTCAAAACACCTAATCCACCAAAAATAATTGATTTCCAGGCCTTATTTCCGTAAAAACACGACTTTTGTAAAAAGCGCGCGAATTTTTTTTTCTTCCCTCCAACAGGGCTACGCATGTTATTGATGACGTCAGAAAACGGACGCTCCAATGTAAACAACACTCGTCTGCCTCTGTGAGACCTGTCGCAAATGTTATGATGAGCGATTGTACTTCGGTGTCAGACAGTGAATCTGTCGCTGTGATAGATCTAGAGTACGATGCTTAATCTGAGACCGAACTAAATGACGCTGCTCGCGTATATGAGGAAAACGAACTAGATTGTGATGGGAGCCCAACCCTATATGTTTGAGCCAGAATACGAGGTGGATGAACAGGTGTTAACGGAGCCTGCTGAGGTTCAACACTACTACACACACAAACACTTCTACACACACACACAAACACTACTACACACACACAAACACTACTACACACACACAAACACTACTACACACACACACACACACACACAAACACTACTACTACACACACACACACACACACAAACACTACTACACACACACACACACAAACACTACTACACACACACAAACACTACTACACACACACACAAACACTACTACACACACACACACACTACTACGCACACACACACACACACACACAAACACTACTACGCACACACACAAACACTAATGCACACACACAAACATTACTACACACACACACAAACAAACACTACTACGCACACACACAAACACTACTACACACACACACAAACACTACTACACACACACACACACACTACTACGCACACACACACACAAACACTACTACGCACACACACACACAAACACTACTACGCACACACACACACAAACACTACTACACACACACACACACAAACACTACTACACACACACACAAACACTACTACACACACACACAAACACTACTACACACACACAACAGCGCGGGAAGAGGAGCCTCACTTTTGCTACGTCACCGAGCCGTGGCGCATCGTCTGCCAGTTGCTATGAGCGTTTTCGAAGCTCGGGGAATTTACAGATTTTGATTGCAGATTATTCAAAAACGGCTGACTGGATGCAAGAAGTGACAACATATTGTTGATACACTCGATAATGGCTATACTTTAACTACATCAAATCAGGAATGATGAAATGGTCTGGACGATTACTTTAAGATCCTAAAAGGATTTGATGTCATTAATCAAGAGAAACTATTCGAGCTTTCTCCTCAAGTGACAACAAGAAATAACGGTTTAAAACTAAACGGTCAACGTTGCATCACAGATCTCCGTAAAAATTATTTCAATGTTAGAGTTGTTGATCGATGGAACAAGTTACCAGCAAATGTTGTCGAAGCCAGCACAATAACTACATTTAAAAACAGACTTGATGCGCACTGTAAAGTAAATGGGTATTGATAGTGCCCTGCGAATTCATATTATAGTCCCCCGGATCGATTAGTGTTAGTGGTAGTTGTAGTTAGTATATTTCATATCCTATCATTCTTCACTACGAAACTTTCCTATCTTCTTTAGGGACATGGTATCATTTTCCAACTGTCCTCTTACATGTAGTTGATAGTTAGTAGTATGTAGTTCAGCAGATACCCTCGTCATGGACCAATAGGTCTCCTGGTGTCTCTTACTCCTATGTATTCCTATGTATTCCTTCTCCTCCACTTCTTCCTCCTCCTCCACTTCTTCCTCTTCCTATTCCTCCTTCTTCTTCATCCTCTTCCTCCTCCTCCTCCACTTCTTCTTCATCCACTTCCTCTTCCTATTCCTCCTTCTCCTCCACTTCTTCTTTCTCCTCCTACTTTTGTTCTTTCTCCTGTGGTCCTCCCTTCCCCCTCCCACCAATCCCCCTCCCTCCCTCCACCACACCCACACCCACCAAAGAGGAAGAGGCAGAACACTTTTTTTATAATTAGTGATAATCTGTGATGATGATGATGATGATGATGATGATCCCCCTCACCCCCCTACTTTCCCCCCACCACACCCAGCTTTCCCCACGCCCACCACACCCACACCCACACCACACCTATGTTTATCCTCTTACAGTTGTGCGAAAAAAAATTAGTCACCCAACACCCCTTCCCCTCCCGCCCATAAGACACTAATATCCACACCCCTCTCTCCCTAATACCCACCTTTCACCCTCCCTCTCTCTCTCTCTCTCTCTCTCTATCTATCTCTCTCTCTCTCTCTCTCTCTCTCTCTCTCTCTCACTCACTAGCAGTCCATGTTGAAATATCTCTTTTTAACACACTTTCTCATTTACAGTAGTAGTAGTAGTAGTAGTAGTAGTAGTAGTAATAATAGTAGTAGTAGTAGTGGTGGTAGTGGTAATAATAATAGTAGTAGTAGTAGTAGTAGTAGTGGTAATAATAATAGTAGTAGTAGTAGTAGTAGTGATCGTAGTAATAGTAGTGGTCGTATTAATAGTAGTAGTGGTCGTAGTAATAGTAGTGGTCGTAGTAATAGTAGTGGTCGTAGTAATAGTGGTTGAAGTAGTAGTAGTAGTGGTAGTAGTACAACACACACACACACATAAACACACACACACACACACACACACACACCACGTTCATAACTTGAGCATGTTTTTATGACCTCGAGAATAAACACACCCAAACAACACAATGAACTCTCCTATAACTAGCATTATATATGTCCCAATAACTGTCCATTAAGGATTTGACACCAGACAAACAATATATCTGTCCTTGTTTATGAAGAGAAAATATATATATAAAGACCCATACTAAAATACGAAAACTCAGCGTAGATGTTAAAGTGTGTGTGTGTGTGTGTGTGTGTGTGTGTGTGTGTTTTAAGAATGTTATGCAAGAGGCAGAAAAAATATATAAACAAAAACAAACATTCACAAAAACAGTGTGTGTGTGTGTGTGTGTGTGTGTGTGTGTGTGTGTGTGTGTGTGTGTGTGTGTGTGTGAGAGAGAAACTACCGCCACCACCACCTTATAACCTTACGCAGTGTTGTGTAGTGTTTCATAATGCCTTGTGTTGCGAAGAGGGAAAAACTCCATAACATTAAGCCACAATTAACCCCTTGAGGCCCAGAACGTAATTTCCATTGTAATTTGGGTATCATTAGACGATTTTAATTAATATAAGCAATATTTTATAGATATGACCTGTTTAATATCCTTGGCCACTAACTAATTTGGTTTATTTATCTACTTTTTCGTAGTTTTATGGCTAGCAACAGACATTTTTTTATAGCAAAGGAAAGATCTGGGCGTGAAGGGGTTAAGATGCCGTAGTAGTTCACAGAAATAAATTAAAATGATGATAAATGATGATATTGCATAAAACCAAAAAAGCGTAGTAATATGTATTGACTATTTGTGAAGGTTGACGAGGAGGAAAATAAATGGTAGGCCTATGTATGTATGTACTATGTATGTGTATGTATGTAGTATGTATGTATGTATGTATGCATGTATGTATGTATGTAATATAGGAAGATAGGCCGAATAGAGATGCCTTCACTGACTCAGTGTTGCCAGATAGAATAAAGACTATATTGTCTTATATCATATTATATGTGCCATAGACCACTATATCTAGTTTACAGTGGTCTATGTATGGGCCTATATTATGTATTTTTTTGTTTTGCTCTAGTACTTAAGTTAACTCCTTGTCTTGTTTGTTGCTTTTTTTTTTCTGTATGCCTCCGGGCGATAAGAAAATCATTATTATTATTATTAGTAGTAGTAGTAGTAGTAGTATATTACCTATGCAATGTTACCAGAGAAGAGTAAAGAGCATTCCTAGCATAGTTCACGTGTGTTAGAGAACGTGTATATACTTGTTTACAGAGTGCGGGGAGAAAAGAAGAGCAAGTGTAAACATGTGTAAACAAAACTGTACTACATAATGCCTTAGTGTAGCAACATTATACTACTACAGCCCCTAAACAATGATAATAATGACAATAATGATACTATATAAAAAATCACGGTAGCAATAATAACAATAATGATGATGATGAGAATTATGATCATTTTTCATTATAGACCTACTAAAATTATCAGTTTTTGCTACAACAATGATAATGTAGACGATAATAATATATACATAAAATCATGGTAGCAACAATGATAATAATAATAATGATAATGATGAGAAGTATCATCATTTTTCATTATATACTAACATTATCATCATTATTTTTGCTACAACAATGATAATAATGACAATAATACTACTAATAATAATAAAAATCATGGTAGCATTAACAATAATAATAATAATGATAATGATCATTTTTCATTTTCTACTAACATTATCATCATTGTTTTCGGGGAGAGAGAGAGAGAGAGAGAGAGAGAGAGAGAGAGAGAGGAGAGAGAGAGAGAGAGAGAGAGAGAGAGAGAGAGAGAGAGAGAGGAGAGAGAGAGAGAGAGAGAGGAAAATAGCTAAGTAGCATAATAAAGAAGATAGAGGGAGAAGGAATAATAAAAAATAGGAGGAGAGAGAGGAGAGAGAGAGAGAGAGAGACGAGAGAGAGAGAGAAGAGAGAGAGAGAGAGAGAGAGAGAGAGACCAAGCTCGTAACTGAAATAGCACGTTGTTGAAAAAAAAATAGAGGCCTTTATATGTATAATCAAAGCAGAAGAGTTATAACGTTGCAAAAATACATAATAATAACAATAATAATAATAATAATAATCTGCATGTCCTCTATGAATTTGTGTCTGAGAAAACATCAAACAATCATCATCAGCCAGCGAATCATCAACACACACACAAGATAATCAATCATAAACACGTGTCAGTCTTTTACATAGTCAGTCTGGTGTATTTATGAGCAAATTCTACAACGTGATACACATACAGAGAGAGAGAGAGAGAGAGAGAAGAGAGAGAGAGAGAGAGAGAGGAGAGAGAGAGAGAGAGAGAGAGAGAGAGAGAGAGAGAGAGAGAGAGAGAGGAAGGTATCTCAAACAAACTAAAACCATCACAGAAATAATATAACACCAGAGAGAGAGAGAGAGAGAGAGAGAGAGAGAGAGAGAGAGAGAGAGAGAGAGAGAGAGAGAGAGAGAGAGAGAGAGAGAGAGAGAAAGGTATCTCAAAACAAACGTAAAACCATCACAGAAATAATATAACACCAGAGAGAGAGAGAGAGAGAGAGAGAGGAGAGAGAGAGAGAGAGAGAGGAGAGAGAAGAGAGAGAGGAAGAGAGAGAGAGAGAGAGGAGAGAGAGAGAAGGTACTCAAACAAACTAAAAAATCACAGAAAAAATAAAACACCAGAGAAGAAGAGAGAGAGAGAGAGAAAGAGAAGAGAGGAAGAGATAGGAGATGAGAGAGGAGAGAGGAGAGAGAGAGAGAGAACATGAGAAATCAACACCAAACAAGCAAAAACAGAAAGAATGACAGTAAGAAGAAAAATTGACATGAAGGAAGGAAGGAAGGAAGGAGAATGAGAGAAGCATGAAGAAGGAAGGAAAGAGGAGGTTTAAAGGGAGAGAAGGCAAGAGAGAGAAGAAGGAAGAAGGAAGGGAGAGAGAAGGGGAGGAAAGGAGTTTTAAAGATGGAGGAGAGATAATAAAAAAATCCTACTCAAATGTCATCACCGCCTTTTAATTCTTTCAACAAATTATAATGACCAAGTGAATGACTATAATCAGAAACTGGTTCACAAATAGGGTGGTTAATGCTTGGAATGGACTCAGTCGTCAGGTAGTTAGTGGGGAGTCAATAGGGAGCTTTAAAAGGAGGCTGGATAATTTCATGGATGGGGATGAAAGGTGGATGTAGATAGGGTTAAGTAATAGAACTACCACGTGTAGGTCTCCCAGCCTCTTATAGCTTCCTTATTTTCTGATGTTCTTAATTGGCCCTATCTGTATTTCTGTATATTTTGTATGCTTCCCCCCCCCCCTCCCTTGGTAATTCCCCCACACCCACCTTTCCTCAATAAACTTGTAATTTGTAATCACGTAACTCTCCTAACCCAAACATTCATCTCCATCTATTTTTCCCCTATCAGTTGGGGTATAGTAAGGATAGATAGTATAGACAGATAGTAAGGATATTATAGGTGACAGCGTGAGGGTAAACTTAACCCCTTGAGACCCAGAACGTAATATCCATTGTAATTTGGGTACCATTAGACTATTTTCAGCGACTATAAGCAATATTTTATAGATATGACCTGTTTAGTATTCTTGTCAACTAACTAATTTGGTATATTCAGTGACTTTTCGTGATTTTATGGCTCGACAACAGACCCTTTTTTTATAGCCAAGGAAAGATCTGGGCGTGAAGGCGTTACACAAAGGGAGGGTAGGGTGGCAGTAGGCCGTAAAGATAGTCTAGTATAGATAGACAGGTGTGTAGGAAGGTATATGCTAACTTAGGAGTATGATAGCAGCATTACAAGGTGAAACATGTGTGTATAGGTGTATAATCTAATCTTTATGTAGTAAGAAATTGATGGTTTATGAGTTCTTATGTGTATATGTTCTATTGTAATTTGTATTGTTATTATTATTATCATGTGGTATTATAAGTGTGAGGATGGTAAGAATAGTATAGGTGACAGCGTGAGGGTAAAGTAAAAAAAAAATAACAGAGGGTAGGGTGGCAGTAGGCAGTCAAGAAAGTTTGTAAAGTAATAATCAAAAGCCGACGAAGTAACAAGATTAGCCTACTTAATTAAATTCCGCGCCAAAGCGAACTTCTCGGCATACAACTGACGTCAACGGCCCGCGTGTAACCCGAGGCCCTGAGAGAGAGAGAGAGAGAGAGAGAGAGAGAGAGAGAGAGAGAGAGAGAGAGAGAGAGAGAGAGAGAGAGAGAGAGAGAGATACTGCTGTGTACTGTACCATAACATCGAAAGAGCGAACATAGCTGTAAGAAAAGAGGAAAAATGAGGAAAAGAGTAAGTCAAAGTAGGTCAATAAAGTAAGGTAAGTGAGGAAAAGAGTAAGAGGAATTAAGGAGGTAGCATAGCGAGTAAGAAAGAAAGCAAGTAAGAAAGAAAGCAAGATAATAAGTAAGTAAGTAAAGTAAGTAAGGTAAGTAAGGAAAAAAAAAAGGTGGGTAAAAAAAAAAAAGTGGTAGAATAAAAAAAAAGAGGTAGAAGAATAAAAAAAAGTGGTAGAAGAATAAAAAAAAAGTGGTCGAAGAATAAAAAAAAAAGTGGTCGAAGAATAAAAAAAAAGAGGTAGAAGAATAAAAAAATAAGTAGAATAAAAAAAGTGGTAGAATTTATAAAAAAAAAAAAAAAAAAAAAAAAAAGTGGTAGAAAAAAAAAAAGTGGTAGAATAAAAAAAAAAAAGTGGTAGAAGAATTTAAAAAAAGTGGTAGAAGAATAAAAAAAGTGGTAGAATAAAAAAGTGGTAGAAGAATAAAAAAAAGTGGTAGAAGAATAAAAAAAAGTGGCAGAATAAAAAAAAGTGGTAGAATTAAAAAAAAGTGGTAGAAGAATAAAAAAAGTGGTAGAATGAAAAAAAGTGGTAGAAGAATAAAAAAAAGAGGAAAAGAGTAAGTCAAAGTAAGTATAAGTAAGAAAGTGAGTAAGTAAGTAAGTAAGTAAACGAGTAAGAAAATGGGTAAAAAAGGAAGTAAGGAGGTAGGTTGGCGAGTAGAAAGTAAAAAGAAAGAAGAAAAGAAGAAGTAAGAAAGACAGAAAAAGTAGGAAAGAAAAGTAAGAATGAGAAAAATAAGTAAGAAAGAAAGAATGAGAGAAAGAAAGAAAGTAAGAAAGATAGAATGAAAATAAGTAAGAAAGAAAGAAAATAAGTAAGAATAAGAGAAAGAAAAAAAGAAAGAAAGTAAGAACGAGAGAAAGAAAGAAAGTAAGAAAGAAAGTAAGAAAAAAAGAAAGAAAATAAGTCCTAAGTAAAAGAAAGAAAGAAAGGAAGAAAGGAAATAAGTAAGAAAGAGAGAAAGAAAGAATGAAAGAAAGTAAGAAAGAAAGAATGAAAATAAGTAAGAAAAAAAGAAAAAAAATAAGCAAGAAAGTAAGAACAAGAGAAAATAAGTAAGAAAGAAAGAAAGAAAGAAAGGTAAATAAGTGAGTAGGGAAAAGAGTAGGAAAAAAGTAAAAAAAACAAGGAGTAGGAGGAGGTGTGTGTGTGGGTGGGTGGGGAACCTTGCTGCTGCCGCTGCCATCACGTGAACAGCTGCTACAAAAACTACAATGGGCAACTGACCTCCACTGACACGTATGTACGCACACACACGTCATGTTACGCTAACGTCCACACACACACACACACACGCTTTAATGTAAATAAATATGTTTGTGTGTGTGTGTGTGTGTGTGTGTGTGTGTGTGTGTGTGTGTGTGTGTGTGACTATGTGTGTGTGTGAATGTGTGTGTGTGTGTGTGTGTGTGTGTGTGTTGTGTGTGTGTGTTGTCGCTGTCACCACCGCAACCAAATTAAAAAAATACTTATACTGCAAAATCTGAACACTTACTGCCTTAACTTATCCCCCTTTTAAGCCGTCTGTGTAATCAATAACTGTTTAAATAAAAATAAAAATTCCTTTCCTACCGTACGCCTCTGCCTTGCGTATGTATGCCTGCCCGAACCCCCCCCCCCCCCCCCCCCCCCGTACGCCCGTCAGTCAGGTGAGCTTCATAATGTGGTTCTATCTTATCAGCTCGTCCGGCGCACTAACTATAGTCTATTTTTTTTACCGAGGCGAAAATTTCATTCTATCATAAAGTCTCATGCTTAAAATGATGCCTCTGTTTACCTGATAATATAGTTAACTATGATAAAAATACAACTGAAATTAAGAAGCGTAGTATTCCCTTCTTCTGGCATCAAATATCAGTCAGTAAACAGCAAGGGGTCAGGATTTTTCACCTCGTTAAAAAAAAACAATAGGTCTTTCATTCATACCTAAACAGTGGAGGGAGCAGTGTGTGTGTGTGTGTGTGTGTGGTGTGTGTGTGTGTGTGTGTGTGTTGTGTGTACAATGCAGTTATATGTAGTACAATGATCCATAACAGATTATTATTATTATATTGTATTAAACTATAACATTACTTTGCTGTACAAACTGAAAGCTGTGGTCAATAAAAGTATCTATCTATCTATCTGTGTGTGTGACGTAAACACATGCTTGTCTTGATGGCCTGACAGTACGGCTGCACGTAAGGTCACCAGGCGTGTCTGTGACCTCCCCGCCGTGCCTTGGGTCATCCTCCACCTTTCCCACACTCCTGCCCGTACGCCGTATGTGACCTTTGATCCCAAACGCCGGGGAATTCCTACTCGAGCCTTTTGCGTTTTAATATTTTTTTCATCGAGCGTATACTTTCTATCATTACATCATTATTATTAGTTATTGCCAGTCATTATATCATTATTATATTATCTTCGTATATACAGCAGTGTCTATATTGCCCACATGTATATATTATATTGTATTTGCTTTAGTACTTCAGTTCATTCCCTTATGTCTGTATATTATGTTGTTGTTTTTTTCCTGTATGCCTTCGGGTGAGAATAAAATTATTATTATTATTATCATTATCGTAGGGAAGGATATGGCACCCCCTCCACACACACACACACTCAGTCACCCTATGGCATCAGGCTCAGAAAGTGACGGCCAGTGAGCAGGATTCCTAGTAACACAGCGTAACGACTGAGTAGTACACGTAACC
Source organism: Chionoecetes opilio (assembly GCA_016584305.1). Classification (NCBI taxonomy): domain Eukaryota; kingdom Metazoa; phylum Arthropoda; class Malacostraca; order Decapoda; family Majidae; genus Chionoecetes; species Chionoecetes opilio. Next base: position 197,273 of record JACEEZ010004721.1, on the reverse strand, counting down.
AAAGGCGTAGAGAAACACACACACACACACACACACACGGAGATGAGATGGTATAGTAAAGTCAAACCCTAAAGCTACTCCTCCAGGTTAATACTCCAAGAATGAAGAACTAGGTGTGGAGTAGGAGTAATGGAGAGTTTTAAAGTTATTTAGCGGTGCAGAAGATGAGTCCTGGGGTGGGAGTGAGGGGTGAGCGGTGTACACAGATCCGCGCTGCCCCACCACCACCACCATCCGCTGTACTAAATATCGTACAGCAAACAGGCAGAGTTCGTACCCTGCCCCGTGTGTGTGTGTGTGCCCGTATGTGCTGGCCTGACACATATCATTCACTTCCCCCACCACCGCTACGCCGCCTGCCCTGCCCATGCCTGCCACACACACACACACGCCCAGGCCTCCACACACACACACACACCATGCTAGGACGTGTGATGGACAGGCTGTTATAAGTATTACCAGGCAAACACACACACTGTAACATCGCATCCCACAGTGGGGCCAGGACAGGGCTGTGTGTGTGTGTGTTGGGACACCCTCCAGGGCCTGCACAGAGACCCGTGGTGGTACAATGGCAGGGTAACGCACTCCATATTACGCATTTACCACAACACACCACGAATAGGCCGAGAGGGTGCGTACGTACGTCCGTAAGAGCGCCACCCAGCCGTAGGCACACCTCCTGCCGCCCCACACTGCCCCACTGCTCCCTGCACCCGATGCTGTGTACGCCGTGAGCCCCACAGCCAGCCCGCAGCACGCATTCCCCAGCAGGGAGGCCGAGCAGCCCTGTGCAGCACGCGGGGCATCACAGCCTATACGCCACTATCCAGAACACCACAAAACAACAAGCCTTGCAGCGGCCATTTTTGAGGAGGAGGCAAAAAGCGAGTGGAAGGAGGCGAGCATGCTATCCCTCCTGCCCCGCCGAGCCGCCCCGCCCCGTGCCTTACCTGTGAGCGCAACGAGAACCAGGACTACTGCTGGCAGTAAGCCTGACATACTAGAAAACCACGCCATATATGCTTCCACATTGATGAAGTTTTTCCGGGAATACTCGCGAACACTCCGCCCCACCTCGCACACATACACTGAGGCTCCCAGGCTGCCAGGCCCCGCTGCCGCCGCCACAACGCCACGCACACCGCCACACCAACGCCACACACGCAACTACGCGCACTTTTATCTCTGATAATCAGGCTTTTTTTTGGAGTGGGACTTGATAGCTATAAGGTAGATGTAATACTCCTGATGCGTGTAAAATTGATAAGGTGACGATAAGATAGCGGGGCTTGTGTCAGAGCGCGGAGATAAGCGCGTGTGTGTAGCTGGTACTTGCGTGCTCCCTCCTTTACTAGGCCTCTCGCACTTTTCTTGCCTTATAATCATCTGTCAGTGGAATCGGAGCTTTGGCAATCTCAAGTTAGTCCCCTGCATGATTTGTCTCGTCGCCTACAAGATGCAGGGCTGCATAAAACAGCGCAAGGAGTGTGGGAAGTGTACAGATGAGCGATGTTGTGGTGTGTTGTGTATGTGTGTGTGGTGAGGCCCGCACAGGGAGGCAGGCAGGGCTGCTCCGGGGCCATTGCCGCCGCCCAAACCAACCCATTTTTTTAATTCTTTGGACTTCCTGAGTGTTTTACTTGCCCGGTGGCTATGGTGGCAGGGCGGGGGAGTGGTGGCCTGGTCAGGGGTAAGGGCTGGGCCAGGGCAACCCCAGGGTAATGCCGGGATCAATATGTACCATTGGAATGAATGAATTGATGTGTCATTCAGGGGATACCACCGTGCGACATTTGCGGGCGGCGGGATGGAGGAGGTGGGGCCCCAAGGGTTGATCCGGGAGCAGAAGTAGCAGGTGTAGGGGCCCCTGATGGGAGGCGTGGTGGGCCATGGGGGTCCCTCGGGAGGAGAGGGGGCGTACAAGTGTGTGTGTGTGTGTGTGTGTGTGTGTGAGGAGGGGGCTGGTGGGTGGGATGATAGTACACATGCGCAAAGCGGACTCCACACACACACACACACACACACACACGCCCCCGCCTCCACACACCGACCCACTCATGCACGCACACTTCCAGGCACGTGCTTACATATTATTGACAGTTGCATGGCGGGGAGCAGTCCGGGTGCACAGCTAGCCACCTCCCTCCCTCCCTCCCTCGCACACCACCTGCAACACACACACACACACACATACACCTCTACCTCTCTCTGCCTCTCTCTCTCTACCCCTCTCTGCCTCTCTTTCTCTCTCTACCTCTCTCTCTCTCTCTCTCTCTCTCTACGTACCGCCCCACTTCACACACGCACGCACACGCACACACCACCCAGCCCTACGCGCCACACATAGCCATAATCCACATCGCACCACACACGCACAGTAGCGAGGCATCAGCGATCGTAACCGTGGGACTTGCTAGCTGCCATATGCTACGACGCCACATAAGGGACTAGGAGGGATGGAGAAAGGAAGTTAGAACACGTGAAGAAAAGGAAGAGAAGGAAGGAACGGAGGGGCATGGAACAGGAGAAGGAAGGGGAAGAATAGGAAGGAACGGAGGGGAACAGTAGGGATGGAGGGAAGGGAAGAGAGAGGCTGGAGGGAAGGGGGAGGCGTGCGTACGTCATGGGACAGGCAGGCAGGTAGCAGATAGCAGCGGCGGCGTAAAGAGTATTTGCTGCTTGCGGGAAACGGGTTGCTGGGACGTGCTTGTTTACCTCCTCCTCCTCCTCCTCCTCCTCCTCTCTCCTCCTCCTCCTCCTCCTCGTCCTCGTCCTCG
>JACEEZ010004721.1:179493-189493 GCA_016584305.1 Chionoecetes opilio | reverse complement strand
TATATTTGCATGTATGTGTGTATGTATGTATGTATGTATGTATGTATATTTGCATGTATGTATGTATGTATATTTGCATGTATGTATGTATGTATGTATGCATGTATGTTATGTATGTATGTGTATATATGTATGTATATGTGTGTATGTATGTGTGTATGTACGTGTATGTATGTATGTATGTATGTATGAATGACTGTATGAATGAGTGAATATAAAGCTCAATTAAATATATTGAAACGAGAAGTGTTATGTGAAAAAAACAAAAAATTTCTATGCAAAAAAAAAGGAAAAAAAAGTATGTTATCCGACGTACTAATATTTTTTTCCTTTGCACACACACACACACACACACACACACACACACACACACACACACTCACACACACACACACACGCACGCACTCACACACACACACAGGACGTAAATAACTTCAACTCTTTTCTCCTAAATCTGTCTTGTTTTCTTAATTGCAGTTTGAATTAATACTTTAGTGATAGCCGTTTTTTATTTTATTTTGTATTTATATTTTCTACTGTGTGTGTGTGTGTGCGTGTGTATGTGTGTGTGTGTGTGTGTGTGTGTGTGTGTGTGTGTGTGTGTGTGTGTGTGTGTGTGTGTGTGTGTGTGTGTGTGTGTGTGTGTGTGTGTGTGTGTGTGTGTGTGTGTGTGTGTGTGGGTGGGTGGGTGTGTGTGTGTGTGTGGGTGTGGGTGTGTGTGTGGGTGTGTGTGTGTGTGTGTGTGTGGGCACGGCCTTCTATATACAAGGCCTGAGCGATGGCCGTGACGTCATCAGCCTTGGTCATCTCACCCGCTCCGTCCTCTCCCTCGCTCTGTCTGTCCCACGTATATTATACAGTAATTTATAAATGCTATTTATAAATGTTATCTTCGTAAATGTTTGTTCTATAATATTATCAAATAAAAAACAGTAAAACACGCTAAAGAAATGCTATTACGAGACTGAAGAAATATGCATGAACTCATTTCAGATTCATTTCAACTCTTCGCCCTTTAAAACTTTGCGAGTCAACATTTACCATGAAACATATCAATAGAAGCGCAATTTTATTAGCTTTCTATTTGTCAGTCAGTTATCACTTCAAACAAATATAATTTCATGCATAACTATTACTATTAGATTAAAACTATTATCAATGGAAGTGTAACTAGTATTATAGTTTCTATACAGAATATTTTGATGTAATTAACATCAAAGGAACCAGCGTATTTTTAAAAATCTTATAAACATATAATTATATATATATGTGATATATATATAATTATACTTATAGTTTTCCTGCTATCTTTCGTCCGTGGGAACCATGTCTAGCTTGCATTCACAACGCTTGATCCAAGTAGGCCAAAGGACTGTTGTATGGAATCAGCAGTGTGCAGTGTTGATCCCATTATTCAAGAATCAACAAAGGAGACAACAACACTTCCACCGAGGATAGAAAAGGAACAGAAGCCAGGGAGGGGAGAAGGACCTCGGACATCGACGCTACAAACACGCTCTGCTCACTCGCCCCATCCGACACTCCCTGGCTGTGCTCAAGACATTCATTGTACTTGGTTGTAATCTCTACGCTCCTTACTGGACTCTAAATAAATGTGTACAAAGCTGGAAGTACCAATTTAACTCATACCAGATAAGTCTCTACAATATACCGACTTATACATTGCTATATTTCTTTTTCTGATAAATGAATTAGAACCATGCATAAATTAGCGTTAACTAAATAAATAAAATCATCAATCGGATAATTTTCCCGATTGATGATGTTATTTATTTAGTTAACGCTAATTTATGCATGGTGCTAATTCATTTATCAGAAAACTAAATATATAAGTGAATAAATAACATCATTACATACATTACCGTTAACTAAATAAATAACATCATCAAATCGGGTAATTTTCCCGATTGATGATGTTATTTATTCATTGATATATTTCGTTTTCTGATAAATGAATTAGCACCATGCATAAATTAGCGTTAACTAAATAAATAACATCATCAATCGGGAAAATTACCCGATTGATGATTTTATTTATTTAGTTAACGCTAATTTATGCATGGTTCTAATTCATTTATCAGAAAAAGAAATATATCAATGGAAAGCTAATAAAATTGCGCTTCTATTGATATGTTTCATGGTAAATGTTGACTCGCAAAGTTTTAAATGGCGAAGAGTTGAAGTGAATAATAAGTTCATGCATATTTCTTCAGTCTCGTAATGGCATTTCTTTAGCGTGTTTTACCGTTTTTTATTTTATAATATTATAGAACAAACATTTACGAAGATAACATTTATAAATAGCATTTATAAATTACTGTATAATATACGTAGCCGACAGAGCGAGGGAGAGGACGGAGCGGATGAAATGACCAAGGCTGATGACGTCACGAGGCTGTGACGTCACGTCGCTCAGGCCTTGTATATAGAAGGCCGTTGTGTGTGTGTGTGTGTGTGTGTGTGTGTGTGTGTGTGTGTGTGTGTGTGTGTGTGTGTGTGTGAAAGGTAGGAGGTCGGTAGAGATAGAGAGAGAGAGAGAGAGAGAGAGAGAGAGAGAGAGAGAGAGAGAGAGAGAGAGGGGAGAGAGAGAGAGAGAGAGAGAGAGAGAAAGAGTCTAGGGTGAATGAGGACGTGAGTTGACCACGTGACTCTACCCTTTGGCAGCCTCTCTCTCTCTCTCTCTCTCTCTCTCTCTCTCTCTCTCTCTCTCTCTCTCTCATTTCTTACGTCCATCACCCTATCCTACCTTCCTTCCTCTCTCTCTCTCTCTCTCTCTCTCTCTCTCTCTCTCTCTCTCTCTCTCTCTCTCTCTCTCTCTCTCTCTTTGCAACACAAGGAGACTACTTAAATATTTGCCAACACCCTCTGCCCTGGGAGTCAAGCTAAAACATTAACTACTCAGCTCTTACCAAGATGAATTCAAGCAAACTTTGTCATATCTTGCTTTGCAGTTTTGATGAGACGCGGGCCAGGAATTGCGCGGGAAAGAAATGGGGGAAGGAAGGAAGGAATATAGGAGAGAAAGAAGGGAGAAGGAAGGAAGGAAGGAAGGAAGGAAGGAAGGAAGGAATATAGGAGAGAAAGGAATATAGGAGAAAGAAGGGAAGGAAGGAAGGAAGGAAGGAAGAAGGAGAGAAGGAATATAGATGAAAGAAGAGGAAAGAAGGGAAAAAGGAAAAGGAAGGAAGGAAGGAAGAAGAAATATAGGAGAGAAAAATAAGGAAGAAAGAAGGGAGGAAGGAAGGAAGGAAGGAAGGAAATAGGAGAGAAGGAATTAGGAGAAAGAAGGGAAGGAAGGAAGGAGGAAGGAAAGAAATATAGGAGAAAAAGGGAAAAAAAAGGAAGGAAAGAAGAAGAAATATAGGAGAAAAAAGAGGAAAACAAGGAGAAGGAAAGGAAGGAATGGAAGGAAGGAAGGAGAGGAGAAGGAAAAAGGAAGAAGGAGGGAAGGAGAGAGAGAGAAGAAAAAAGGGGGAGAGAGGAAGGAGAGGGAAGATAGGAGAGAAAGTAGGAAAACAGGATGAAGAAAGGAAGGATGTAGGAGAGAGAGAAGGGAAAAAGGATGATGGAGAAGGAAGAAAGGAAGGAAGGGAGAAAGGAGAGAGGAGGAGAGAGAGAGAGAGAGAGAGAGAGAGAGAGAGAGAGAGAGAGAGAGAGAGAGAGAGAGAGAGAGAGAGAGAGAGAGAGAGAGAGAGAGAGAGAGAGAGAGAGAGAGGAAGAGAGAGAGAGAGAGAGAGAGAGAGAGAGAGAGAGAGAGAGAGAGAGAGAGAGAGAGAAAAAAAAATTCAACTCTACCGAAGAAAAATAATAAAAAGGAATTTATCTTACCTGAAAATTTGATCGAAATAAGACAGAAAAGAAATGGAATGTACTTAAATAAATCTACGGTGTGAGAGAGACAGGTTTTGATAGTGAGTATTTATCTATTATATTTTTACATCACAAAGGACTGGCCAAGACCCCCCCAAAAAAAGTAACAACAGCCCGCCTAGTTGGCAGTCCCTATAAAGAAGACAGTAAGAGAATAAAGAAAGGGGGGTGGGCTAATTTAGTTCGGGAGGTGTCTTGTCACTCCTCTCTTGAAGAAATTTAAGTCGTAGGAAGGTGGAAAAATAGAAACAGAAAGAGAGTTCCAGAGTTTACCAGTGAAGGGGATGAAAGAGTGAAAATACTGATTAACTCTTGCATTAGGACCAATGTTTAATTAGGACCAATGTTAGGAGTTAGACCAATGGGAGTACAGAGTTTAACCCCTTGAGGCCCAGCACGTAATTTTCATTGTAATTTGGGTACCATTAGACGATTCTTTAGTGCCTATAAGTAATATTTTATTGATATGACCTGTTTAGTATCCTTGTCCACTAGCTAATTTGGTATTTTCAGTTACTTTTCGTAATTATATGGCTAACAACATATGATTTTTTATAGCAAAGGAAAGATCTGGGCGTGAAGGGGTTAAGCCGAAGCACATGATTGGTGATATGGAGAAATATGAAAAATGGGGGAGAAAGAGTAGAGCAAAACGGAGAGAAGGAATAGAGAGGGAGGGAGAGAGAGAGGAAGGGGGAATGGGAGGGGGGAGGGGGAGGGTTTGCTACCACCATACCACCATAGGGAAAGTCTGCTGCCACCATACCACCATAGGGAAAGTCTGCTACCACCATACCACCATAGGGAAAGTCTGCTGCCACCATACCACCATAGGGAAAGTCTGCTGCCACCATACCACCATAGGGAAAGTCTGCTACCACCATATCACCATAGGGAAAGTCTGCTACCACCATACCACCATAGGGAAAGTCTGCTACCACCATACCACCATAGGGAAAGTCTGCTACCACCATACCACCATAGGGAAAGTCTGCTACCCCCATACCACCATAGGGAAAGTCTGCTACCACCATACCACCATAGGGAAAGTCTGCTACCACCATACCACCATAGGGAAAGTCTGCTACCACCATACCACCATAGGGAAAGGCTGCTACCACCATACCACCATAGGGAAAGGCTGCTACCACCATACCACCATAGGGAAAGTCTGCTACCACCATACCACCATAGGGAAAGTCTGCTACCACCATACCACCATAGGGAAAGTCTGCTACCACCATACCACCATAGGGAAAGTCTGCTACCACCATACCACCATAGGGAAAGGCTGCTACCACCATACCGGACAAACTTAAAATTGCTAAAGTGATACCAATATTTAAATCTGGTGATGATGATGATGAAAATAATTATAGACCCATATCTATTTTACCCTCGATTAGTAAAGTTTTTGAAAAAGCTATTGTTCATAGATTCAAAGGGTTCTTGGAAGATTTTAAATTATTATCTGATAATCAGTATGGATTTCGCAATAACAAGTCAACAGAGAAAGCCATAATGAAATTCACAAGTGAAATTTATAGTAATTTGGAAAGAAAACACTATGTTGCAGGCCTATTCATGGCCTTATCTAAGGCATTGGATTCACTGGACCATAAAATATTAATAGATAAGCTAAATAATATAGGAATAAGAGGAACACCATTAAAGTTATTTTCAAGTTATTTGACAAATAGGAAACAAGCTGTATATTGTAATAAGAAAACATCCGTGCTGAAAACTGTTGACAGGGGAGTACCTCAGGGATCAATACTGGGCCCATTGCTGTTCTTGGTATTTATAAATGATATTTCCCATGCCAGTAATAAATTTAATTATGTTCTTTATGCAGATGACACCAATCTGCTCTTACAGGATAACAACTTAGATCCCTTGAATGCGGTGTTAAATACTGAACTAGAAAAAATTAGTAAATGGGTTTCAGCTAACAAATTAAAAGGTAAATATTACAAAACTAATTATATGCTATTTCAAAATCGATCTGTAGTATACAACATGGGTCCAGTATATATGGATGGGTGTGAACTTAAGAGGGTTGCATGTACAAAATTTTTGGGGGTTATCATAGATGAAAACTTGAATTGGAAAAATCATATTCAATCAGTCTGCTTAAAATTGTCAAAAACTTGTGGAATATTATACAAAATTCGTTACAATTTAACAACTGATGCTTTAAAAAGTATATATTATTCCCTGTGTTATCCTCTTATTATATATTGTGTGTCCATCTGGGGTTGTACGTGGCCGTCAAATGTAAAGGAAATTATTGTCACTCAGAAGAAATTGATCAGAACCATAACATATAGAGGAAAACATGACTCTACACACTTTTTATTCAATGTGTTAAAATTACTAAAATTTGAATTACTACTTAAATATTTTTGTCTTCTCACTGTTTATAATGATTTAAATGATAATAGTCACAACAGAAAAATATTTAGAATGATTCAGCACAGCCTAGGTACCAGAGGTAACAATGTTAACTTGTTATGTCCACAACCAAGAACAACACTGTACAAATTTTCTATATATTGTTTTGGCCCGAAATGTTGGAACGCATTACCAGATGACATCAAAACAGCAAATAATCTCAATATATTCAAATTTAAACTTAAACAGTATTTATATAATTTACAAAGTCAAGTTCTTATAGATTGAAAATGAAAATACAGTAAATTTGTGCTCCTGAAATTTAGGTACTTTTTTTATATAAAAAAAACATGTTTTCACTGAGTTTATATTTTTGTATGTTAATCTTTATTTGTAAATTATTGCCGTCGTCGTATTCGCATTTAGATTATGTTAACTGATTTTATGTCTGCTAAGGAGCTCATGCTCAGCAGACTAATGCCTATAAAATGTGTATATATTTATTTATGTGTATATAATTGTTATTTGGCAATAAACTCTATACCACCATAGGGAAAGTCTGCTACCACCATACCACCATAGGGAAAGGCTGCTACCAACGTTGGCTCTGTTCCCCCCCTTCCCCCCCACCCCTCAATGAGTACTCAAGTCCCCCCTCATCCCCTCCTCCTCTTCCTCCTCTTCTTTAACCCCCAACCACCTCCAACCCTCCCTCATCCAGTATCACCCCCTACAATCTTCACACACACACACACACACACACACATACACACACACACACACACACACACACACACAGTTGTATTTTACAGGGCCAGAGCAACGCTCGTGTGGCCCCGTCTCCATATCAACATTTTTATCATTCATCCTTAGTGCTTTGTGTTGGCCGAAGCCACCACCCCGGAGAACAGGTCACAAACCCCGGCTAACACCCGGTACCCATTCACTGCTGGGTGGACAGGGGCTTGGGTTTTAAGGAAACAACCCATCTGTTTCCGCTCCGCCCGGGGATCGAACCCGGGACTTCTCGGTTGTGAACCGAGCGTGCTTCCCCTACACCACGGAGTACCCTGTGTGTGTGTGTGTGTGTGTGTGTGTGTGTGTGTGTGTGTGTGTGTGTGTGTGTGTGTGTGTGTGTGTCTGTGTGTGTGTGTGTGTGTTGTCTGTGTCCCCTTTCCTTCAACATACATACACACACATACACACACACACACACACACACACCTGCGCAAACTTTTATGGGAAGGAAGATAGAAAGGAAGAAAGGAATAGGAAGAGGATAGAAAGGGGAGGGGGAGGAAGAGGAAGAGGAGGAGGAGGAGGAGGAGGAGGAGGAGGAGGAGGAGGAGGAGCGAAAATTTCATGAAGGGAGAGAAAGAAGGAAGAGTGTGTGCGAGGAGAGAGAGAGAGAGAGAGAAGAGGGGAGAGGGGAGAGAGTCGCTGGGGCCGAGTATCTTTCTTGCGGCACGTGCTTTTTTGACTCACTCCCCTGTACGTGCCTTTTCTCTCCTCCTCTCTTTTTTTTTTTTTTCCCCCCTCTCTGGTATGTTGGGGCTATGAGAGGTGGGGTCTCTCTCTCCTCTTCTCTTGGATGTGTGGCTATGAGAGTGTGTGCTCTCTCTCTCTCTCTGGTATGTGTGGCTATGAGAGGTGGCTCTCTTTTCTCTCTGGTATGTTTTTGGGGCAAAAAAGGGGGGGGGTTTGGTGCTTCCTCTCTCTCGGGTATGTGTCTATGAAAAAAGAAAGAAAGAAAGAAAGGAGAGAGAGTATGCCCATCTCCCCTCCGGGGGGGGAAAGAGAAAGGAAAGAAAGAAAGAAGGAGAAAAGAGAAGGAAAAGATAAGAGAGAGGAGAAGGGAGAGAGAGAAGAGAGAGAAAAGAAAAAAGAGAGAGGAGAGAGAGAGAGAGGGAGAGAAAAGAAAAGAGGGAGAGAGAGAGAGGAGAAAGAGAGAGAAGAGGGGGAGAGGAGAGAGAGAGGAGAGGAGAAGAGAGAGAGAGGAGAGAGAGAGAAGAGAGAGCACACACTCTCATAGACACACATCCAGAGAGAAGAGAGGGGAGAGAAAAAGGAGGCGAGGAGAGGAGAGAGAGAGAAGAGAGAGAGCACACACTCTCAAGACACATACCAGAGAGAGAGAGAAGAGAGAGAGAGGAGAGAGAGAGAGAGAGAGAGAGAGCCACACACACACACACCCCCTCTTTAGACACTGTTTTTATTAAGAACCGGGCCACGGGTTTTTTGTGTGCAAAAACCTTCGTGAACGATAAGTGCCTTGTCTTATCCCCGCGTGCGGATTTCTGTATGGCAAAAGGAAAGGATCGCCAACTAAAGGGGGGGGTGTGGCCTTCTTTTACAAGGAAACTCTCAACGTACAGGTGGTGAGTCTCCTGCCGTCCGGGGGTTTTGAGTTACTACCCTAAAGATAATAGATAGTAATGGGAAAAGGTTTGTAGGGTTGGGTGTTTTCGCCCCCCCTCGCAGGGCACGTGCTACTGGCTTCTGAAGTTACTTGACACTATTGACAGCTAACCAGTGTAAAAAACTAATCATCATTGGTGACCTAAACCAGAATGTGTGCGTGCGCTTCAACCCTGTTAGTTGGTACCATCTGCACAATTACGTGCCTTTTTCCCCCCCCACGTCTGGGTCGCCCCTTGACCTTGGGGGTATTCCCCCCCACACTTCCGTTTTTTCCTCTGACTTTGTGGGCACCTCAGACCACGTGGCTGTCCTTACAAAGACCCCTTTCAAGAGGCCCGGAGGAATACATTCCCGCACGCTCGGGAAGTGGGAGGCTGCCAATTGGGGAGTTTTGAGGTCCACCCTGTGTAGGAGGGATGGGAGGACGTCTCACGGCGACATCGACCCCGCAGGTGGGGCGGCTCACCGAGCTGCTCCCCGCCCTACAGGTTCGTGGGTGCCGAATCCGTGCACAAAACCCAAAGGGATCTGATCAGCCTTGGGTTTGGGGCCTGGTGCCGCGCTGCCTCTACGCCAAATACCGCGCCCGGCTTGCCTTCAAGACACCCAACGGCCCGGAAAAGAATACGCCAAAAGGCGGCAGGCGAATGAGGACCACCCAGGAGTGGGCCTCTGACAGTGGAAATTAACCTAAAGGGGGCAACTTTAAGCGTGGTCAGGTCGGGTCTAAGCGTTGGTGAAGTTTTCAAGGACCAACAGGGGGAGTCGCGGGGAAAAACCCGTCCCTCCCCCCGCCGCGGGGGCGGCAGCGTGGCTCAGACTGCCCCTGATAAGGCGAAATTTCCTGGCCATGCACTTCACAAAAAGATGGCGTCTCTGACCCCTGGGAAAAAAGCCTCCCACCTGCCAAAAAGGCGTGATAAATGTGAGAGGGTGACGAGTGAAGTGAAATGAAAACGTTGTGTTAAATTTGGGCGGCAGGAAAGCAGTGGGGCCGGATAAAAGTCGTCCCGTCTCCTCCGCCAGTTGCCGAGGGGCTGGGGGTCCCCCCTTGCCCCATTTTTTAACATGCCTACGAACCCGAGGTGGCCAAAAAAAACATGGAAGGTTGGTAGTGTGGCCCATCCCCGGGGCATAAAAAAAATGCAAAGACTGAGGCCAAAAAAATACTGCTCGTGTCCTCGCCGGTGCTCGTAAAAGGTTTGGAAACATTGTGCTTCGAGAGTCACTGGCACCTTTAGAGGCACCACCTGCTCAATATAATCGTTTTATTCAGGCCGGGGAGGGCAGCTGC
>JACEEZ010004721.1:169493-174493 GCA_016584305.1 Chionoecetes opilio | reverse complement strand
CATCGCATCCACTATCACCACCATCACCACCACTATCACCACCATCACCACCACTATCTCCACCATCACGCCAACACCTAAATACGCTGCTCCCTCCATCATCATTGTTTTGGGTGTGTCCCCTGCTGATGGGGGAGGAAGGGAAGGGGGGCAGGGGGGGCAGGAGGGGCAGGAGAGAGAGAGGAAGGGAAGGGGGGAGAGGGCAGGAGAGAGAGAGGAAGGGAAGGGGGGAGAGGGCAGGAGAGAGAGAGGAAGGGAAGGGGGGAGAGGGCAGGAGAGAGAGAGGACAAGTGATGAAAGTGACGGAAGAAGAAGAAGAAGAAGAGAAGGAAGGATACGATAGAAGGAGGATAAGGGATAAAGAAAGGAATAGGAAGGATGAAGGGATAGGAGGAAGGAGGAAGGAGGGAGGAAGGGATAGAAGGGAGGAAGGGATAGGAGGAGCATATTGCGACATCCAGGGCGAGGAGATGAGGACACCAGATAGGAGAGGGATAGGTAGGAGGGATAGGCGGAGGAGGAACACATAGGAATACATAGGAAGAACAGATACCAGGACACCCTTGTGTCTATAACGAGGGTATCTGCTGAACTAAATACTACATTACTACTAACTAACAAACTACATATAAGAGATCAGAAAACAGTGGCACAAGGATACCATGTCCCTAAAAAAAATGGGAACATGGACATTTTATAGTGAAGAATGAGAGGAATGAAGTATGCTAACTACAACTACCACTACCACTAATCAATCCGGGGAATGTTAATATGATTACTCGCAGGGCAATATCAAAACCTATTTACCTTAAAGTACACGTCTAGTCTGTTGTTAAATGTAGTTATTGTGCTGGCTTCGATAACATTAGCTGGTAATTTGTTCCATCGATTGACAACTCTGACATCGAAAGTAGGATGCAGGAAGAAAAGGTGGAGGAGGAGTTAAGAAGGACGGGTAAATGAAATACGAGAGGCATGAGTAGACAAGAAAATTAATATTAGTTCTAGGAGTAGTAGAAGTAGTAGTAGTAGTAGTAGTAGTAGTAGTAGTAGTATACGTAATCGCAGAAGGAGGAGGAGAGATAAGATAAGATTTTCATCCTGTCTAGACACTTTGCAAGTACCAACTACAAGGTTATTGACTATACAAAGCGCCGCCACGTCAGCACGAACTAGGCGGACTCGAACCGCTGACCGAATGCACAGGGACGCTGCACATTGCGAGCACACGTCTCTACCAACCTTGCCACCCTGACGGGCAGAAGGAGGAGGAAGAAAAGATTAAGATGTAGACATGATGGAGGGGGAAAGAAGGAGGTGTGTGACGAGAAGAGAGACGTAACATGAACGATGACCCTTTGTCTTTCGCTCTTAAGTATGTTATGTCTTTAAATACCCCGGTTGGAAAACTTGTGGCCCACATGACACACAATAATGTCCCTCACATGTCCTCTATGTTGTATAATGTACATAATACAATTGCTAACTCTGAGGCAACAAGATGCAATGCATATAATACAATTAACCCTGAATTTAAAGTACATGACATTTATGAAAAGAAACATGTAATTAACGACCTCCATAGGATGTCGTTTACACGTTTTCGAGTCTGTGGTGATAGTTTAGTAGTGGCAACGGGACGCTGGAACAGGCGCGGACGTGGTCGCCTTCCTCTCGAGGAGCGCCTGTGTGTATGTGGTGACATACAAACAGAACAACATGTGGTAGAGGTGTGCCCCATAACACAACACATTAGAAACCTTTACAGATTTAATACTGTTCTTGACGTATTCTCTAATTTCAGTGATGTAATAACATGCAAAATTATTCATGAAGTTTTAAATAGTTATACTTAAGAAATGCATATTCTTTTCCGTTAATAGTTTATTTGTTTTTTTGTCTTTCATAGGGACGTAGATCAAGACGTAGATCAAGCTGGCTGCTTGTTGAATTTTATGTGTTTAGTAGTTTATCGTAGTAGTAGTAGTTTTAGTAATTATTTTTTGTTGGACTACAGTTTGTTACTCAACATTTGTGGGAATGTTTAATTTTTTGGACATTAAGTGTTTTGTCTATTTATTAATGATATTATGTGTCATTTATGTATAAAGCTGTGGTCAATAAATATCTATCTATCTATCTATCTGTGAAAGCAGTGTGAAAGAAGTGTGTGTGTGTGTGTGTGTGTGTGTGTGTGTGTGTGTGTGTGTGTGTGTGTGTGTGTGTGTGTGTGTGTGTGTGTGTGTGTGTGTGTGTGTGTGTGTGTGTGTGTGTGTGTGTGTGTGTGTGTGTGGCTGCAATTTTGCTGTTTGTGGGACCAGTCAGGCCACGTTAGTCACACGAGGAGGAGGAGGAGGAGGAGGAGGAGGAGGAGGAGGAAGGTGAAATAGCAAACATAAAATCTCCAGGGAGAGATGAAACACAGAAGAAACACACCCTCCTCCTCCTCCTCCTCCTCCTCCTCCTCCTCCTCTTCTCCCTCAATTCACATCCTATATATTATATTACAAGAAATAGAAAGGGAAGATAGACAGAGAGAGAGAGAGAGAGAGAGAGAGAGGAGAGAGAGAGAGAGAGAGAGAGAGAGAGAGAGATAAGGTGAGTGGCAATGCGTGTCGCCTGTTGTGTAGCACAAAGCTGATGAAGGGCTGGTGTCAGGCAGAACAACTGACCTCACATCAACACCACTAACACAACACCACCAACAACACCACTACTACTACTACCACTACCATTAGCTCTACCACCATCATCACCACCACCACCACTACTACCTCACATCAACACCACTAACACAACACCAACAACAACAACAACACACTACTACTACCACTACCATTACCTCTACCATCATCATCACCACCACCACTACTACCTCACATCAACACCACCAACACAACACCAACAACACCATCACCACCTCATATTTACACCACAAACACAACACCAACACCATTAGGCTACCACTACCTCTACCATCACCATCACCACCATTAACTCTACCATCACCATTATCCTCACCACTACCAGAAACACAACACCATCATCATCACCATCACCACCACCACTACTTCTATCATCATCACCACCACCACTACATTAACCACCATCACCATCACCACCATTAACTCTACCATCACCATTATCATCACCACTTCCAGAAACACAACACCACCACCACTACTATCATCACCACCACCACCACCACCACCACCACCACCACCACCACCACCATCATCACCACCACCATCACCACCACCACCACCATCACCACCACCATCATCATCACCACCACCATCACCACCACCACCACCACCATCACCACCACCATCACCACCACCACCACCACACCACCACCACCACCACCACTACCACCACCACCACCACCACCACCACCACCACCACCATCACCACCACCACAACCACCACCACCACCATCATCACCACCATCATCACCACCACAACCACCACCATCATCACCACCACCATCACCACCACCACCATCACCACCATCATCACCACCACCATCACCACCACCACCACCACCACCACCATCACCACCACCACCACCACCATCATCACCACCACCATCATCACCACCACCACCACCACCACCATCATCACCACCACCACCACCACCACCACCACCACCACCACCACCATCACCACCATCACCACCACCATCATCACCACCACAACCACCACCATCACCACCACCATCACCACCATCATCACCACCACCACCACCACCATCACCACCACCACCACCACCACCATCATCACCACCACCACCACCATCACCACCACCACCACCACCACCATCACCACCACCATCATCACCACCATCATCACCACCACCACCACCACCATCACCACCACCACCACCATCACCACCACCACCACCACCACCACCACCACCATCACCACCACCACCACCACCACCACCATCATCACCACCACCACCACCACCATCACCATCACCACCACCACCACCACCACCACCATCACCACCACCACCATCACCACCACCACCACCACCACCATCACCACCACCACCACCACCACCACCACCACTATCATCATCACCATCATACACACCCCTACTACCATCACGAAAAGTTAAGAAAAGGAAAATAATAAAATGACAAAAACAAAATAAGAAAAATAAGAAATGAAAAGATGAAGGTTTTAATGAAGATATGTATACTATAGTAGGAGGCTACACTACTACTACTACTACTACTACTACTACTACTACTACTGCCCGTCAGGGTGGCAAGGTTGGTAGATATTGATATTGATATATTTATTTGGCCATGTAGTTTTGTACATATGAACATATTACATATAGTGATAAAGCCAGGTCCAATAAGCCGAAGCTTTTATAGGACCTGAAAGCTATAATACATAATAACATAGCAAGGGACTGGTCAGGCCATTTTGAAAATATAACATTTTATGGATGATAATATGGAAGTTAACAATAGTAAACTAATCATTTTAAATGCATAAAAAAAAAAAATCTTAATAACCATAAAAAAAAAAAACACAATATGACATTTATGGTTGTAAAGAGTTTATAAATTTTCATTGTATTTGTCAAGCATGCTTTTTATCAAGTTACGTTTGAAAGATTTTAAGTTTTCATCAGTAATAAAATGTTCTGGTAAGTTGTTCCAGCTTTTAGTTCCTCTTGACAAGATACTCTGTTGTGCATGTGATGTCCTGCACAATGGTATACGTAAATCATGTGGTCTTCGGGTTACATTGTAGGGTATTGCTCTAAAGCCAAGGTCTAAAGGTAAAGAGTGTATGGATTTATGTACAAAAAGATTGGTTTGAAGGAGTATGATATCTGGAAGCTTTAATAACTTGAAGTCTCGGAAAATACTGATGGTATGGTCATAGCGATTTTTAAAGAACATAACACGTAACAACTTTTTCTGACTAATAAAGAGGCTGTCAATGAAGGTTTTATAGGCACCTCCCCATAAAGATGA
>JACEEZ010004721.1:134493-149493 GCA_016584305.1 Chionoecetes opilio | reverse complement strand
ACGTATCCAGTGAAAGTATACGTTACGTATACTTTCGTGTAATACGTGTACTTAGTACTGGAGAGGGTCAAGGAAATGGTCAGGGATAATATCCTGTACTGCTGCCTCGTCGTCATCACCAGTGTCGTCTTCATGAACATCCATTGCAACATCTTCACCCTGTTTCATCCTTGGGTTGTGGCGCTCATCTGGCGACCCTCACAAGGACAATACACTGTGCACGAGACTCCAGATGCACAGCAGCTGCAGTTTGCTTGTGAACATGCTGTTCTTGCAGCCGTGCACTGGCAGCTTATAACTTCCATTAGTGCAGGAGCAGCTGGCGGTCCACTGGCCATTTCTGGAGTGACAATCTTTTCATGATCAGGCACATACTTCGCTGCAGACTTACGGAACGTAAAACCTCATCACAGCGTGCAGCCACACCATGCTCATGCAACAACCGTACACATTCGCCACGGCCAAATTTATGGTGCAACATTAAAGCTGGACCTGGCGTTCTCTGCTTATAGAATAACCCAATATGCTTTTGTATACATTGAGATCATGTCAGAGCAACCTTGTCTTTTTTCCCTTTAGACACTAAACTAGCAACTCGATTCAGAAGGGTTTCCCTGGTACTGGCACGGGCATTGCATAGGTGAACTTGCTAGATGCATAGTTGCCGGGCTTTGCTTTGCTCTAACGGTGTCGGAGTCTAACCCTCTAACCTCACCTTCTGTACAAGCCAGTCAACATGATCTTCCTCTTCAGAAGAATTCGTCTCGGCAACAAGCTTCCTACACTAGCACCAAACATTGCTGGGTTCACGTGCTTGGCAACTAGACTATAATATATGGCGCCTGGCGACGTTATTGCAGCTGGCGACTATACTGTGATCTACGGTAGAAGTCCCTATTTCAGCCAATTCACAATGACATTCACAATTCACCATGCGTGTTTACCTATGTGTGTAGGTACAGGATGTGTGAGGGAGAGTCCAGGGTTGAGTCATGACCGCCGCAGATCGAAGCACAAAAGCAAACTCACATTTCTGTAATCTATCCTCCTTATTTCATGCCTTTCTAACCCTTTGTCAGCTATCGTAGGGGCCTCAGGAGCTCGTAGGAGGGGCATGGGACCTCCTCAAGGGCATACACTCACTCACACACTATTCATGCCCTTCATTCATGCCCTAAACAGGTTTAATTCGATGTTTTTTCTGCTCCGTTGTCAGGTTTTGCATGAGTGTTGGTGGCAGATTATAAGCACAGGTGTTATGGAGACTTGTGACACCTGTTTTGGAGGAGGAGGAGGAGGAGGAGGAGGAAGAGGAAGAGGAAGAGGAAGAGGAGTACATCATCCCTCACTCTCTCTCTCTCTTTCTCTCTCTCTCTCTCATTTCCTTCAGGGTTGAGGTAAATGTCCCCTAGGCTAGAGAGAGAGAGAGAGAGAGAGAGAGAGAGAGAGAGAGAGAGAGAGAGAGGAGAGAGAGAGAGAGAGAGAAGGAAAGTGTTTAGGATAGAGCTGTAGAGAGGGAGAGTAAAGAGAGAGAGAGAGACAGAGAGAG
The DNA here is from genome assembly GCA_016584305.1 of Chionoecetes opilio. Classification (NCBI taxonomy): domain Eukaryota; kingdom Metazoa; phylum Arthropoda; class Malacostraca; order Decapoda; family Majidae; genus Chionoecetes; species Chionoecetes opilio. The sequence goes on along the minus strand of JACEEZ010004721.1, from coordinate 147,944 downwards.
AGAGAGAGAGAGAGAGAGAGAGAGAGAGAGAGAGACAGGAAGGGCGGGAGTAGCGGAGAGAAAAGGAGAGAAAGAGAGAGAGAGAGAGAGGGGAAGGCAGTGCGCACTCAAACGTTAGAGAGAGCGGACGGGAGAGCGAGTGAGAGCAAGTGACTGAACAGAAACCCTCACACACACACACACACACACGTACACACACACTCTCTCACTGTACCAAGGTTAAAGATAGCGAGAGATAGTGAGAGAGCATCCCTATCTTGACCAATACACACACTTATAGCCCTTGGACGTAAAGAAAATAAGATATATAATTGAATTTTTGTGACGTAAACAAGAAAAGATCGCGAAATGGATTCTTATGGGAAAAAATAATTATTGGATTATACGAAATATTTATGGATTCTACAAATATCTGAGTGAGTATGTATGTATGTGTGTCTCTATAGGTGTTTAAAGGCCCCCTATAACGTTCCTAATTCGGTCCTAACTCCCTCCTAACGTAAGTATCAGTAGTAGGCTAAGGGTAGCGATCAATGCTTCTACTCCCCCCTCTCCTCTCTCCTCTCTCCCTTCCTGTCCCTCTCTCTCTTTCTCTCTCTCTCTCTCTCTCTCTCTCTCTCTCTCTCTCTCTCTCTCTCCTATCTTCCCACCATCACCATTACTATCTCTATCTCTATCTCTATCTCACTCATCTTGTGGGTAAATAATGATGTGATATTAGGAGAGAGAGAGAGAGAGAGAGAGAGAGAGAGAGAGAGAGAGAGAGAGAGAGAGAAGAAAAAAAAATCAGTAGCTTGTAAGTTATTATTATTATAGATTATGTGTGTGTGTGTGTGTGTGTGTGTGTGTGTGTGTTGTGTTATTCACCCAGGGTCTTGTCCACGCCAGCTGGCTCGCGATCGCCAGTTTTCACCCTCTCAGTGCGAGCTTGGAGTTCATTATTACCGATCTTTGGGCAATGCTGGGACCTCACACACCACACACTCCCATCCCCTTGCTTAAGGGGGACAGTAACCGCCCGAATTTGTCAGTGAAAAATCCCCAGGAGCGCGAGGACTCGAACCGCCTACCCACAGAATGGGAGGCGTTATCACGGTATCGTTATCACGTTATCAACCTGACCATCGCGCGGTGTGTGTGTGTGTGTGTGTGTGTGTGTGTGTGTGATTTAGGGTGGGTCGTAATTATCAAAGTAACTTGTTATAAACGTCTCTCTCTCTCTCTCTCTCTCTCTCTCTGTAAACATTTTGAAGGCCACACGAGAGAGAGAGAGAGAGAGAGAGAGAGAGAGAGAACAGGACATCTAGTTACTTACATGATAATCTAGCTTTAAATTTACCTCCTCCTCCTCTTCCTTCCTCCTCCTCCTCCTCCTCCTCCTCCTCTCCTCCTCCTCCTCCTCCTCCTCCTCCTCCTCCTCCTCCTCCTCCTCCTCCTCCTCCTCTTCCTCTTCCTCTTCCTCCTCCTCCTCCTCCTCTTCCTCCTCCTCCTCCTAAAGAAAATGTTTACATAGCTTACTTGTAGTGTCATCGAACTTATCCTGAGAGAGAGAGAGAGAGAGAGAGAGAGAGAGAGAGAGAGAGAGAGAGAGAGAGAGAGAGAGAGAGAGAGAGAACCTGTTTGAGCTATCTTTAAAGAGAGAGAGAGAGAGAGAGACAGACAATAAGCCTTAAAAGGAAATCAATTTAATCATGAGAACGAATTATCCATTTTTTATAGAATTTTATCATTATTATTATCATTATTTTACTAACGTCTAAAGGAGTTATCATAGTTACTCCTTTATTCCTCGTCCTGGGGTTGTTATTATGAGACACTCCTTTAAGTCATAAGCTTGGGGGTTATTATATGAGTCACTCCTTTAAGTCATAAGTCTGGGGGATATTCTATGAGTCACTGCTTCTAGTCGAGTTGTAGCCTGACTTATAGCCGTGTTTTTGTCGTCCGAGCATCGTCTTGATACTCGGACCGTTTTTTCTAGCAATTGAAAACGGATTGGTTTCTGCGACAACACCACAAGCTTGGTAGGGGCCGCAATAATCATCAGTCCAAAACATTGCAAACACTATCACAACAAAGCAGTATAACACACATTTCAGCAAGTGTTATTGTAGTGGTCTTCGTAATCCAGGACGATGCTGGGACCACAAAAACACGGCTTAGGTGGCTTAGGAATGGTCAAGGTCTCAAGGAGTGGTATTGTGATGGTAAAGGAGTGTTATTGGAGTGGTCTTCGTAATCCAAGACGGTGCTGGGACCACAAAAACACGGCTTAGGTGGCTTAGGAATGGTCAAGGTCTAAAGGAGGGGTATAGTGATGGTAAAGGAGTGGTATAGGAGTGGTATAGTGATGGTAAAGGAGTAATAGTGGAGTGGTAAAGGATAGATAGATAGGTAGATAAGATAGACAGATAAAGGATATATAGATCGATTTATAATGGTAAAGGAATGTAAGGGAGTGATAAAGGAGTGGTTTGTGAATGATAAAGGAGTGGTAAAGGAATAATAATGAGCTGTAAAGGAATATCAAAGGAGAGAGATTCCTACATTTTCTTAAGAACGCTACAAACTCAATTTTTTTTTTCTCGCATTTAGCTAAGCCGTGTTTTTGTGGTCCCAGCACCGTCTTGGATTACGAAGACCACTCCACTATTACTCCTTTACCATCCCTATACCACTCCAATACCACTCCTATACCACTCCTTTACCACTCCAATACCACTCCAATACCACTCCAATACCACTCCTATACCACTCCTATAACCACTCCCTTTTTACCACTCCAATACCACTCCTATACCACTCCTTTACCACTCCAATACCACTCCTATACCACTCCTATACCACTCCTTTACCACTCCAATACCACTCCAATACCACTCCTATACCACTCCTTTACCACTCCAATACCACTCCAATACCACTCCTATACCACTCCTATACCACTCCTTTACCACTCCAATACCACTCCTATACCACTCCTATACCACTCCTTTACCACTCCAATACCACTCCAATACCACTCCTTTACCACTCCAATACCACTCCAATACCACTCCTATACCACTCCTTTACCACTCCAATACCACTCCAATACCACTCCTATACCACTCCTTTACCACTCCAATACCACTCCAATACCACTCCAATACCACTCCTATACCACTCCAATACCACTCCAATACCACTCCTATACCACTCCTATACCACTCCTTTACCACTCCAATACCACTCCTATACCACTCCTATACCACTCCTTTACCACTCCAATACCACTCCAATACCACTCCTTTACCACTCCAATACCACTCCAATACCACTCCTATACCACTCCTTTACCACTCCAATACCACTCCAATACCACTCCTATACCACTCCAATACCACTCCAATACCACTCCAATACCACTCCTATACCACTCCTTTACCACTCCAATACCACTCCAATACCACTCCTATACCACTCCTTTACCACTCCAATACCACTCCTATACCACTCCTATACCACTCCTTTACCACTCCAATACCACTCCAATACCACTCCTATACCACTCCTATACCACTCCAATACCACTCCAATACCACTCCAATACCACTCCTATACCACTCCAATACCACTCCTTTACCACTCCTTTACCACTCCAATACCACTCCTATACCACTCCAATACCACTCCAATACCACTCCAATACCACTCCTATACCACTCCTATACCACTCCTTTACCACTCCTATACCACTCCTTTACCACTCCTATACCACTCCAATACCACTCCTATACCACTCCTTTACCACTCCAATACCACTCCAATACCACTCCTATACCACTCCTTTACCACTCCAATACCACTCCAATACCACTCCAATACCACTCCTATACCACTCCTTTACCACTCCTTTACCACTCCAATACCACTCCTTTACCACTCCTATAACCACTCCAATACCACTCCAATACCACTCCTAATACCACTCCTATACCACTCCATACCACTCCAATACCACTCCAATACCACTCCTATACCACTCCTATACCACTCCAATACCACTCCTATACCACTCCAATACCACTCCTATACCACTCCTTTACCACTCCAATACCACTCCTTTACCACTCCTATACCACTCCAATACCACTCCAATACCACTCCTATACCACTCCTTTACCACTCCAATACCACTCCAATACCACTCCTATACCACTCCTATACCACTCCAATACCACTCCAATACCACTCCAATACCACTCCTATACCACTCCTATACCACTCCAATACCACTCCTATACCACTCCAATACCACTCCAATACCACTCCAATACCACTCCTATACCACTCCTTTACCACTCCAATACCACTCCTTTAGACCTTGACCATTCCTAAGCCACCTAAGCCGTGTTTTTGTGGTCCCAGCACCGTCTTGGATTACGAAGACCACTACAATAACACTCCTTTACCATCCCTACACCACTCCTTTACCACTCCAATACCACTCCAATACCACTCCAATACCACTCCTTTACCATCACAACACCACTCCTTGAGACCTTGACCATTCCTAAGCCACCTAAGCCGTGTTTTTGTGGTCCCAGCACCGTCTTGGATTACGAAGACCACTACAATAACACTTGCTGAAAGGTGTTATACTGCTTTGTTGTGATAGTGTTTGCAATGTTTTGGACTGATGATTATTGCGGCCCCTACCAAGCTTGTTGTGGTGTTGTCGCAGAAACCAATCCGTTTTCAATTGCTAGAAAAAACGGTCTGCGTATCCTAGACGACGCTTGGACGACAAAAACACGGCTTTGATAGATTTATAATGGTAAAGGAGTGTAAGGGATGGTAAAGGAGTGGTAAAGGAGTGGTTTGTGAATGGTAAAGGAATAATAATGAGTGTGGTAAAGGAATATCAAAGGAAAGAGATTCTAACATTTTCTTAAGGACGCTACAAACTCAAAAAAAAAATCGAATCTACTTTATTTTGATATCTACAGGAATATATTGTCGTACTTTTCATACATTTTTCTTAGGTAGTCTATTATTATTATTATTATTATTATTATTATTATTATTATTACACATATTCCAGGGATAGATATTATTTTGAACCTACTACGAATATTATTATTTTTCCGAATCTACTCGCATTACTTTTTGTTATTGAAAGAAATATATGGTCACTTTTTTTTTATAAATCTACACTTATTATTTTATTGAAAGGAATATATAACCACCTAACTTACTTTTTATCTATCTATCTATCTATCTATCTATCTCTCTATCTCTCTATCTATCTATCTATCTATCTATCTATCTATCTCTATCTCTATCTCTATCTCTCTATCTCTCTATCTCTATCTCTCTCTATCTCTCTATCTATCTATCTATCTATCTATCTATCTATCTATCTATCTATCTATCTATCTATCTATCTATCACTATCTATCTCTCTATCCATCTATCCATCTATCCATCTATCTATCTATCTATCTATCTATCTATCAATTTCCTTTCCTTTCATTCTTCCAACTTAAACTCTCTCTCTCCTCTCTCTCCTCTCTCTACTCTCTCCTCATCTCTCTCTCTCTCTCTCTCGCTCTCTCTCTCTCTCTCTCTCCCTTCTCTCTCTTCTCTCTCTGGCTCCTCAGTCTCTCTCTCTCTCTCTCTCAATCACGTCTTTTTAAAATCTACAGTTATTTTTTTTCTTGCAAGGAATCTGATATGTGGGAGAAGGTTTTTTTAATAAGGTGAACAAGTGATGGAGTTGAAGTGTGTCTGCAAGTCTTGATAAACACTGCGAGGGTGTTGAGTGTTGACCGATCCTTTGTAAAGAGGATTGTGTAGAGGCGGTGATTGTAATAGGCTGTCTAGAAAGGAAGGAAGGAAGGAAGGAAGGAAGGGAGGAAGGAATGAAGGGAAGGAATGAAGGAAGGAAGGAAGGTGTGTGTGTGATAGTTTTAAAAGGAAGAAATTGAGACAGTTTAGAAAGGAATGAATGAGGAAGGAAGGTAGGGTGTGTGATTAGTTTTAATAGGAAGGAAGGAAAGAAGGAAGGAAGGGAATGAAGGAAGGAAGGAGGGGTGTGTGATAGTTTTAATAGGAAGAAAGAAGGAAGGAAGGAAGAAGGAAGGAAGGGAATGAAGGAAGGAAGAGGGTGTGTGATAGTTTTAATAGGAAAGAAAGAAAGAAGGAAGGAAGGGAATGAAGGAAGGAAGGAGGGTGTGTGATAGTTTTAATAGGAAGGAAAGAAGGAAGGAAGGGATGAAGGAAGGAAGGAGGGTGTGTGATAGTTTTAATAGAAGGAAGGAAGGAAGGAAGAAGGGAATGAAGGAAGGAAGGTGTGTGATAGTTTTAATAGGAAGGAATTAGAGACAGTTTAGGAAGGAAGGAAGGAAAGAAAGGAAGGAATGAAGGAAGGAAGGAGGGTGTGTGATAGTTTTAGTAGGAAGGAAATAGAGACAGTTTAGGAAAGAAGGAAGGAAGGAAGGAAAGAAGGGAATGAAGGAGGGTGTGTGATAGTTTTAATAGGAAGGAATTAGAGACAGTTTAGAAAGGAAGGAAGGAAGGAAGGAAGGAAGGAGGGTGTGTGATAGTTTTAATAGGAAGGAATTAGAGACAGTTTAGAAAGGAAAAAGGAAGGAAGGAAGGAAGGAAGTTGTGTTAGTTTAAATAGAAGGTGTGATTGAGGTATCAGGAAGTCTCCTTCGCTCTGTATACAATTCTTCAGAGTCCTTCACGGGCCTCTTCGCTCCTTCACGCATCCTACAGGAGTCATGGGAGGGCATTAGAAGTCCCACAAGATTGCTATAGTATTCCTAGGTTTTTATAAGTACTTTGACAATCGCATGGGTGACTCAAATAGGGATTAATAATACTAATACTAATACTGAAAATACTAATACTGATCGTTGTATTGAAGTAATGATTAATCTAGCAATGCCTGTCATATTGTTATGTCTTGTAGTAAGTTTTGTCTAATTTGTGGTTTTTAAGGAATATCTGGAAGTATCATGTCATTGTGAATTGGCTGAAATAGGGACTTCTAATCATTGCAACTGAAAACTGACTCCAGATTCGTGTTCAGCATGCCCGATAACTGCTAGGTACTCATTTTCAAGCAAATCTATTTTTCCAAAAATATTGCAAATTTTGCAAGGGTTGATTTTAGCCTTGATTTTTTTTTTAAATCACGTTTTTTTCAATAACTAAAAAACTATGGCAGATACGTGCAAGAAATATTCAGTAAATATGAAGTAGATCAAGGGCTATCATTTGGCGTAAAGCAAAAAAATATTGATTGATAAATAACCGAGAAAATAGCATATTCGTACATTTATACAAAATATCAATTTTCTCGACAACCATGAGGTGTTTTGACAAGCCGATTACTGCGTCATGTAGAACACTTCAAGATGAACCTTTGTTACTTCCATAAGTTTTCTTACGAATCATAGTTTTGCCGCAAAATAACAAAAACCTGATTTTCGTCAATTTTGGAATATTTTTGAGCAGCCAGAAATCCGAAGAAAAAAAAAATTGATAGATAATTGGAAATGCCGGGGATACAATTGTAGATCCATCCATTTACAATAACTTTTGATGGGTAAGTGTTGCTGTGTGAGAAACAAGTTGTGAGCTGAACGCGTTATAGTAAATATATAAGTTTATAATTCAGAAAGCGTTCATGATAGGTCAGTGTTATGCAGAGACCAGTGTTGCCACCTCAGTGTAGGGGAAGGGACTAACTCTATAGGATTGTCACGCAGTGTAATATATCACACTTCTAGTTTAAAGCAGTTTTACTTTGAAAATCGCAAGTTAGACTGAACCTAAGAACAAAAAATAGAAATTGCAACCCAGCATATTTTATTAACATCTACATACATACATACATACATACATACATACATACATACATACTTACATACATACATACATACATACATACATACATACATACATTCATACATACATACATACATACATACATACATACCTTAACAGTTCCATTATAATACCCGCCTCCATAAAAATAAAATAATACTCAAATTTATAAGTATATAACTGCATTAAAAAACTGCCTTAAAAGTGCAATGTTTTGGCAATAACAGAACTTTTGCAATATTGAAAGGGTGAGAGAGAGAGAGAGAGAGAGAGAGAGAGAGAGAGAGAAAAAAAAAAAGACAAAAATTAAGAAAACTAATGAAAAAAGAAAAAATAGGAGAGAGAGACAGAGAAAGAAAGACACACACACACACACACACACACACACACACACACACACACACACACAACACACACACACACACACACGGCGGAGCGGAAACAGATGGGTTGTTTCCTTAGAACCCGAGCCCCTGTCCACCCAGCAGTGAATGGGTGGGTTGTTTCCTTAAAACCCGAGCCCCTGTCCACCCAGCAGTGAATGGGTACGGGTGTTACGGGTACGGGTGTATGGGTACGGGTGTTAGCCGGGGGTTTGTGACCCCCCTCCCGGGGTGGTGGCTTCCCCCAACACTAAGCACTAAGGATGAATGATAAAAATGTTGATATGGAGACGGGGCCATGCCACATGATATGCCACACGAGCTGTGTTGCTCTGGCCCTGTAAAATACAACTAGATGAATACAACTAGATGAATACAACTAGATGAAAACAACTAGATGAATACAACTAGATGAATACAACTAGATGAATACAACTAGATGAATACAACTAGATGAATACAACTAGATGAATACAACTAGATGAATACAACTAGATGAATACAACTAGATGAATACAACTAGGTAAATACAACTAGATGAATACAACTAGATGAATACAACTAGATGAATACAACTAGATGAATACAACTAGATGAATACAACTACATGAATACAACTACATGAATACAACTAGATGAATACAACTAGATGAATACAACTAGGTAAATACAACTAGATGAATACAACTAGATGAATACAACTAGATGAATACAACTACATGAATACAACTAGATGAATACAACTAGATGAATACAACTAGGTAAATACAACTAGATGAATACAACTAGATGAATACACACACACAGAAAGAGATAGAGAGAGAAATAATAAAAACACAGAAAAATAAAAATAAAGCGAATGGAAAAGGAAAGGAAATTAAAAAGAGAGAAAGAAAGAATCAGAGAGAGAGAGAGAGAGAGAGAGAGAGAGAGAGAGAGAGAGAGAGAGAGAGAGAGAGAGAGAGAAGGAAAGTGTTTAGGATAGAGCTGTAGAGAGGGAGAGTAAAGAGAGAGAGAGAGAGAGAGAGAGAGAGAGAGAGTATGTGAGTGTGTGTGTATGTGTATATATTTCAAAACTAGAGTAATCATGTTTTTATTTCTCATAGTAACAACAGAGTATATCCGTGGCCACCCAAAGGACAGGTAGTGGAGGAGAGGGTGGGGGGGTGGGGGCTTAAAGGGGGGGCAGTGTTATGACCGTGGGACATGATCGGGGGCGCCCTTGGGAGGTCACGCCCTTCGAACAACTACCAATGTCATGTTATTATGTGTATCTATGCCGACATGAAATTACTGATATTTTTTTTTTTTTAGCGTGTGTGTGTGTGTGTGTGTGTGTGTGTGTGTGTGTGTGTGTGTGTGTCTCTCTCTACTTCAATTGTGAATAAAAGTATTGAATCTGAATCTCTCTCTCTCTCTCTCTCTCTCTCTCTCTCTCTCTCTCTCTCTCTCTCTCTCTCTCTCTCTCTCTCTCTCTCTCTCTCTCTCTCTCTCTCGTTATGTCCTTTACCACTAGCTCTCTTTAAATTTTTTTCTATATTTTCTCCTCTCTCTCTCTCTCTCTCTCTCTCTCTCTCTCTCTCCTCTCTCTCTCTCTCTCTCTCTCTCTCTCTCTCTCTCTCTCTCTCTCTCTCTCTCTCCTCTCTCATCTCTCTCTCTCTCTGTATGTTACTTTCCATTTTCATTACTATTATTTTTTGTCCATAGATATATTTTTTTTTCTCTCGCTTGTACTTAATAATAATGATATAATAATGGTGATACCTGTGGTGTGTGTGTGTGTGTTGTGTGTGGTGTGTGTGTGTGTGTGTGTGGTGTGTGTTGTGTGTGTGTGTGTTTTGGATCAGTAGGTCGTTTTTTAGCACGTGTGTTTGTCACTTGACCAAATATTTACCTGAAGAAAAATAACAAGGAGAAATAGAAGAGGAGGAGGAGGAGAGGTGGAGGAGGAGAGGTGGAGGAGGAGAGGTGGTGGAGGAGGAGGAGGAGGAGAGGTGGAGGAGGAGGAGGAGGACGAGGAGAGGTGGTGGAGGAGGAGGAGAGGTGGAGGATGAGAGGTGGACGAGGAGGAGGAGGAGGAGAGGTGGAGGATGAGGAGGAGGAGAAGGAGGAGAGGTGGAGGAGGAGGAGTCGGAGGAGTCGGAGAGAAAAAGGGAGGAATAAAGTGGAGGAGTGTGTTAAGCTTTCTAATGGAGAGAAAGTCATGGTCTCTCTCTCTCTCTCTCTCTCTCTCTCTCTCTCTCTCTCTCTCTCTCTCTCTCTCTCTCTCTCTCTCTCTCTCTCTCTCTATCTATCTCTCTCTCTCTCTCTCTCTCTCTCTTCTCATACACTTCTGTCACATATTCATTTCTTTCTAGGAGAGAATAAGAAAGAGATAGAGAAGAGAGAGAGAGAGAGAGAGAGGAGAGAGAGAGAGAGAAGAGAGAGAGACGTACTCTTAAGTGATCCATAAATATAGTTTCCCAGATAACAGTCCTTCTTTGCTCTCTCTCTCTCTCTCTCTCTCTCTCTCTCTCTCTCTCTCTCTCTCTCTCTCTCTCTCTCTCTCTCTCTCTCTCTCTCTCTCTCTCTCTCGTGGCTTTAATAGGAAAATGAATGACTATAGATGGGCATGTTATGGATGAATGAATGGGTGAATATATTACTACTACTACTACTACTACTACTACTACTACTACTACTACTACTACTACCACTACTACTACTACTACTACTACTACTACTACTACTACTACTACTACTACTACTACTACTACTACTACCACTACTACTACTACCACTACTACTACTACCACTACTACTACTACTACTACTACTACTACTACTACTACTACTACTACTACTACACTACTACTACTACTACTACTACTACTACTACTACTACCTTTTTTACACAGTTTTGAGAGAAAGTACTGATTTACTACTACTACTACTACTACTACTACTACTACTACTACCACTGCCACAATATAATGGAGTCATCGCGGAAGTAGCAGTCTATTGTCCGCATAACAAAACCGGTATATAATTTACCAACACACCGTGACCTCTCTACCAATGACCTCATTTTGACCTACCTAACCGTGACACTATATAACGTAACGTAATATCATAGAACGTAAAATGAACCGTTATTACTCTGTACCTATACGTAATAATGCTGCTGATGTTGATGATGATGATGATGATGATAGATAAGGTCATGATTTTATTTTTTTCAACATCCTATATTTTTAATCTAAATATTTGTTTTTTTCATTATTTTGTATTTTATCATTTTTTCCTCGTGTCTCTTTTTCTCTCATGTTCTCTCTCTCTCTCTTTCTTTATCTCTCTTTTTTTCTCTCTTTCTTTATCTCTCTTTATCTCTTTCTCTTTATCTCTCTTTCTTTATCTCTTTCTTTATCTCTCTTTCTTTCTCTCTTGCTTTATATCTCTCTTTCTTTATCTATCTCTCTTTCTTTATCTCTCGCTCTCTTTCTTTCTTTCTCTCTCTTTATCTCTCTCTCTCTCTTTATCTCTCTCTCTCTCTCTCTCTCTTTATCTCTCTCTCTCTCTCTCTCTCTCTCTCTCTCCTCTCTCTCTCTCTCTCTCTCTCTCTCTCTCTCTCTCTCTCTCTCTCTCTCTCTCTTTCTTTATCTCTCTTTCTTTATCTCTCTCTCTCTCTCTCTCTCTCAATATTTACTCTCAAACTTCCATCTAACATCCTGAATTCAAACATTTATCTGTACCATATTTCCGTTCCAAGTATTTTCTTATATTCATAGTATCACATCTCTCTCTCTCTCTCTCTCTCCTCTCTCTCTCTCTCTCTCGTCCTCTCTCTCTCTCTCTCTCTCTTCTCTCTCTCTCTCTCTCTTCCATCTCTTTATTTTTGTCTGATTTATTTTTTAGATTTCCCTAGCATCACCTCTCTCTCTCTCTCCTCTCTCTCTCTCTCTCTCTCTCTCTCTCCTCCTTATCTCCATCCCTCCTTATCTAATCAGAAGCCACAGCTGCACATTGCTACACACACACACACACACAGTCGTGCAGTACCGCCACGTACACACACACACACACACACACGCTCCTGCAATACCCACAACACGTCTACGTCGCCTTCAGATACCTACCAAGCGATAATAAGCAGAGGTCACAAGAAGAAGAAGATTTCCCGAAGTGCTTGTGTCTTCGCTATACCGTGATTTTTTCCCTTCATAGAACCCCTTCACCCCTCACTGAACCCCTTCCCTAACCTTCTAACACCTTACACCCACCCCCAGACCCTCTACACTCAATCCCATACGCCCAAAACCCTTTCCGAAAACCCCAAACACCCTCCACACACCCTTTCCAATCCTAACACCCTTAAAAGTGCCCTTAACCTCTCCAATACCCTTGTCCTAATTTCCCTTGTCTTCCTCTTTCCCCTCTTTATATATTTTTCTTCCTTTCGGTTGTAATATCTTCCTACTTTCCCTGCTGCTGCCTCGCCCACAGGAGTGGTTCGCCCCTAAAATAACTCCAGATATTCGTGAGTCTTCTTTTCTGTATTAGTATTTATTGATTTATATTCACCACCACAATCATTATTGTTATTATTATCATTGTATTATTTTGTTTAGACCCTTCACGCCCAGATCTTTCCTTTGCTATAAAAAATCGTCTGTTGTTAACCATAAAATAACTAAAAGTAACTAAATAAACCAAATTAGCTAGTCGACAAGGATACTAAACAGGTCATAGCTATAAAATATTGCTTACTAGCCGCAAAGCCGCCCCCCGGGCGGACTTTTTGGCTAGCTCCTGCGGAGGGCTATTGGTGGGCCTTCGGCCCCCCAAACACAGACTCTCCAGATAGCCCCTTCTAACTTTCCTGAAATCATGGATGTAGAAATGTATCTATTAACGCCAACCCATTCACATCACCCCCAACCCATTCACTCACCCATTACCCATCACCCCCCACCCATTCACTCACCCATTACCCATCACCACACACCCATTCACTCACCCATTACCATCACCCCCCACCAATTCCTCACCCATCACCCCCAACCCATCACCCCCCACCCATTCACTCACCCATCACCCCACACCCATTACCCATCACCCCACCCATTCACTCACCCATTACCCATCACCCTACATCAAGGTTTCCTCAATTCTCGCAACCCACTTTTTTTCACAATTCTCGCCAATAGG
>JACEEZ010004721.1:126993-129493 GCA_016584305.1 Chionoecetes opilio | reverse complement strand
CTACTACTACTACTACTACTACTACTACTACTACTACTACTACTGCTACCACCACTACTACCCAGTACTACCTCAGGGCTCGGTCTTGGGTCCTACTCTTTTTCTGATATATATCAACGATCTGGACTGCGGACTTGTATCTAAAATATCGAAATTTGCAGACGACACCAAATTAGGTGGTAAAGCATATACTAGAGAAAACTGCGAACTCTTACAACGTGATCTCGACAAACTATCAGATTGGAGTGATAAATGGCTATTAAGATTCAATTCCGATAAATGTAAAGTAATGCATATAGGCAACGATAACCTCAAATATAACTATCAAATGCAAAATAAATCGTTAACTGAGGTTCAGCAGGAAAAGGATTTAGGTGTCATCATCAGTAATGATCTGAAAACCAGTCCGCATTGCCTAGCTGCCAGCAAAAAGGCGAATATGATGTTGGGCTTTATTAAACGTAACTTTGAACATAAAACTCCGAAAGTAATGACACGATTATACACGTCTTTGGTTAGGCCGCACTTGGAATATGCCGTTCAATTCTGGTCGCCTTGTTTCGTAAAAGATCAAGCCAAATTGGAATCAGTGCAAAGAAGAGCAACCAAACAAATTCCATCTTTGCGAAATTCATCTTATGAAGAGAGACTGCGGAAACTTAATATGTTTTCCCTAAAGGATCGTAGAATCCGTGGGGACTTGATAGAAACCTTTAAGATCCTAAAAGGTTTTGATGTCATTAATCAAGAGAACCTATTCGAGCTTTCAACTCAAGTGACAACAAGAAATAACGGTTTTAAACTGAATGGTCAACGTTGCATCACAGATCTCCGTAAAAATTATTTCAATGTTAGAGTTGTTGATCGATGGAACAAGTTACCAACAAATTTTGTCGAAGCCAGCACAATAACTACATTTAAAAACAGACTTGACGCGCACTGTAAAGTAAATGGGTATTGATAGTGCCCTGCGAATGCATAATATAGTCCCCCGGATCGATTAGTGTTAGTGGTAGTTGTAGTTAGCATACTTCATATCCTATCATTCTTCACTACGAAACTTCCATGTTCCTATCTTCTTTAGGGACATGGTATCATTTTCCAACTGTCCTCTTACATGTAGTTGTAGTTAGTAGTATATAGTACAACAGATACCCTCGTTATGGACCAATAGGTCTCCTGGTGTCTGTTATTCCTATGTATTCCTATGTATTCCTATGTATTCCTCCTCCTCCAGGGTAGTGAATGACCGCGCCTTGACAAGAAATTGAGTCTTTGTGAAGGTGATGGAATGTCTATCAGGGAGGGGGGGGGGGGCTGGCAGGGGTTCGGGAAGGGGGGCGGCAGGGGCAGAGGGGGAGGGGGGCGGCAGGGGGCCAGAGGGGGGGAGACATGTCCAGTGAGTACCCTAGCTTACTACATATCAATATCTTTACCCTGTGTGTGTGTGTGTTCAGGGTGGTGGTGTTGTAGTGTAGTAGTAGGTGTTGTTATAGGTGGTGCTATAACAGTGTTGTTGTTGTTGTTGTTATTGTCACGGGAACTACCACGTGTAGGTCTCACGGCCTCTTGTAGCTTCCTTATGTCCTTATGTTCTTATGTTCTTATGTTCTTATGTTCCTATGTTCTGATGTTCTTATGTTCTTATGTTCTTATGTTCTTATATTCTGATTTTCTTATGTTCTTATGTTCTTATGTTCTTATGTTCTTATGTTCTTATATTCTGATTTCTTATGTTCTAATGTTCTAATGTGCCTATGTTCTGCTCTCCTTACAGTGGCGTGGGGTGTGATGAAGGGCGGGTAGTCTCATCGTCAGCAGCAGTAGCGTCAGCAGGGGTTAGTGGTGGTGTGGTGGTGATGCCTCGGGTGTCGCTGCGGCGCGGGCTGGTGTACCTATGTGTCGCCACCACCGCCTCCCTGGTGTTGGTCACGGTACACCACCCCGGGGCACCCTGGCTCAGCCCCGCCCCGCTGCCCACACTGCCCCGCGCCCCGCACCTCCGCCGCCCCGTACTACAACTAGATGAAGCTAGTACTGGGGGCCTAGGGGAAACGGCGCCCCTGCTTAATGTGAGCCTGACCACGCTGCCCCCTGCGTTACGCCCCTGGTATCTGCAGGGCGGACAGCTGCGGCCAGACACCCCCCCGGACACCGATGCCTGGACGCGCACCGCACCCTTATGGCCCGCAGAGGAAGGGGGCGACCGCATCACACAGCAGCTGATGTTCCGCCCCCCCTTGCCCCCGCCCCTCGAGGACCACCCGGACCCCTCAGCCCAGGAGCGAGGGCCCCCACCTCCAAGAAGATCCTCATGTACAACGGCATGAACTCTTGGGGTCTCAGGGCAGGGAGGCGACAGTTCGTGAAGCTGCGATGCCCCGTGGATACCTGCGTGCTGACAGGGGCCCGATCAGAGCTGGCTACTGCTGACGCTATACTCTTTAAGGACCACTTCAGCCTGCCGCCCCACGCCCGTGACGCCCGCCAGGTGTGGGTT
>JACEEZ010004721.1:114493-119493 GCA_016584305.1 Chionoecetes opilio | reverse complement strand
TCATCCTCAATTAACTCCAAAACGTGATAATAAAAACAATAACAATGAACTTCCTATGGCGAATATTCCTGCTCTCTGATTGGTCAAAGGACTCGCGATCTGGCAGCTGATTGGTGGCTTGGTGGTGACGTCATGCATGTAGTCTGAGACCCAGTGACGTCATAGCAGGCATAGTGACGTCATGCATGCCTGGGATCCTGTGTTGTGATTGGCTAAGACCTAGAGGACGCAAGCATGGTAAAATAGTCTCTAATACCGAGGTTCTTAAGGGCGTTTTGTGAATGTCGTTTTAATTAAGGGAAAAAACGTGTTATTTATTGCATCTTGAAGGAATGCTATTACGATTTAGATTGTATAAGGAATGTTTCTATTGTATTATTAATTTATTTTTAGGAATATTTTAGGTATTTTATTTTTAGGAATATTTTAAGAAATATTTTGAGTATTATTTAATTTTAGGAATATTTTTGGTATCATTTATTCTATTTATTTAGGAATGCATCAAGTTTCCAGTCCTAGGCAATTTTTGTTTTAGGGAATATCAGAAGTTTTAATTTTCAGGGAATATCAGAAGTTTTAATTTTTAGGGAATATCAGAAGTTTTAATTTTCAGGGAATATCAGAAGTTTTAATTTTCAGGGAATATCAGAAGTTAATTTAACTATGTAATCAGGAAATACGAAGTTTTAATTTTCAGGGATATCAGAGTTTTAATTTCAGGGATATCAAAGTTTTAATTCCAGGCAGAATTATTTAGTTGATTTTAATTTTCAGGAATATCAGAAGTTTAATTTCAGAATATCGAAGTTTAACTTTCAGGGAATATCAGAAGTTTAATTTCAGGATATCAGAAGTTTTAATTTTCAGGCAATATCAGAGTTTTAATTTGCATGGATAGTCGAAGTTATTTTCAGGGATATCAGAAGTTTTATTTTCAGAGAATATCAGAAGTTTCATTTTCAGGGAATTCAAGTTTTAATTTTCAGGATATCGGAGTTTAATTTTCAGGGAATATCAGATTTAATTTCAGGGAATATCGAAGTTTTAATTTTGGAATTCAGAATTTTAATTTTCAGGGAATAATCGTTAATTTTCGGAATATCAAGTTTTATTGTCAGGGAATGATCGAAGTTTTAATTGTTCAGGGATATAAGTTTTAATTTTCAGGATATCAGAAGTTTTATTTTCAGGATATATGAAGTTTTAATTTTAGGAATATCAAATTTTAATTTTCAGGGAATATCGATTTTATTCAGGATACAGTTTTTAATTTTTCAGGGAATCATCAAGTTTTAATTTCAGGGAAATCAGAAGTTTTATTTTCTGGGATATCAGAAGTTTTAATTTTCAGGGAATATCAGAAGTTTTAATTTTCAGGGAATATCAAGTTTTAATTTTCAGGGAATATCAGAAGTTTTAATTTTCAGGGAATATCAGAAGTTTTAATTTTTAGGGAATATCAGAAGTTTTAATTTTCAGGAATATCAGAAGTTTTAATTTTCAGGGAATATCAGAAGTTTTAATTTTCAGGGAATATCAGAAGTTTTAATTTTCAGGGAATATCAGAAGTTTTAATTTTCAGGGAATATCAGAAGTTTTAATTTTCAGGGAATATCGGAGTTTAATTCGGGAATATCGGAGTTTTAATTTTCGGAATATCGAATTTTAATTTTCAGGGAATATCAGAAGTTTTAATTTTCAGGGAATATCAGAAGTTTTAATTTTCAGGGAATATCAGAAGTTTTAATTTTCAGGGAATATCAGAAGTTTTAATTTTCAGGGAATATCGGAAGTTTTAATTTTCAGGGAATATCAGAAGTTTTAATTTTCAGGGAATATCGGAAGTTTTAATTTTCAGGGAATATCAGAAGTTTTAATTTTCAGGGAATATCAGAAGTTTTAATTTTCAGGGAATATCAGAAGTTTTAATTTTCAGGGAATATCGGATTTATTCAGGGTATCGAAGTTTTATTTCAGGGAATATCAGAAGTTTTAATTTTCAGGGAATATCAGAAGTTTTAATTTTCAGGGAATATCAGAAGTTTTAATTTTCAGGGAATATCAGAAGTTTTAATTTTCAGGGAATATCAGAAGTTTTAATTTTGGAATACGAGTTTTATTTTCAGGGAATATCAAAAGTTTTAATTTTCAGGGAATATCAAAAGTTTTAATTTTCAGGGAATATCGGAAGTTTTAATTTTCAGGGAATATCAGAAATTTTAATTTCCAGGGAATATCAGAAGTTTTAATTTCCAGGGAATATCAGAAGTTTTAATTTACAGGGAATATCAGAAGTTTTAATTTTCAGGGAATATCAGAAGTTTTAATTTTCAGGGAATATCAGAAGTTTTAATTTTCAGGGAATATCAGAAGTTTTAATTTTCAGGGAATATCAGAAGTTTTAATTTTCAGGGAATATCAGAAGTTTTAATTTTCAGGGAATATCAGAAGTTTTAATTTTCAGGGAATATCAGAAGTTTTAATTTTCAGGGAATATCAGAAGTTTTAATTTTCAGGGAATATCGGAAGTTTTAATTTTCAGGGAATATCGGAAGTTTTAATTTTCAGGGAATATCAGAAGTTTTAATTTTCAGGGAATATCAGAAGTTTTAATTTTCTGGGAATATCAGAAGTTTTAATTTTCAGGGAATATCAGAAGTTTTAATTTTCAGGGAATATCGGAAGTTTTAATTTTCAGGGAATATCAAAAGTTTTAATTTTCAGGGAATATCGAAGTTTTAATTTCAGGGAATATCAGAAGTTTTAAATTTTCTGGGAATATCAGAAGTTTTAATTTTCAGGGAATATCAGAAGTTTTAATTTTCAGGGAATATCAGAAGTTTTAATTTGCAGGGAATATCAGAAGTTTTAATTTCCAGGGAATATCAGAAGTTTTAATTTTCTGGGAATATCAGAAGTTTTAATTTCCGGGAATATCAAAGTTTTTAATTTTCCAGGGAATATCAGAAGTTTTTAATTTTCTGGGAATATCAGAAGTTTTAATTTTCAGGGAATATCGGAAGTTTTAATTTTCAGGGAATATCGGAAGTTTTAATTTTCAGGGAATATCAGAAGTTTTAATTTTCTGGGAATATCAGAAGTTTTAATTTTCTGGGAATATCAGAAGTTTTAATTTTCAGGGAATATCAGAAGTTTTAATTTTCAGGGAATGTCAAGTTTTAATTTTCAGGGAATATCAAGTTTTAATTTTCAGGGAATATCAGAAGTTTTAATTTTCAGGGAATATCAGAAGTTTTAATTTTCAGGGAATATCAGAAGTTTTAATTTCCAGGGAATATCAGAAGTTTTAATTTTCAGGGAATATCAGAAGTTTTAATTTGCAGGGAATATCAGAAGTTTTAATTTTCAGGGAATATCAGAAGTTTTAATTTGCAGGGAATATCAGAAGTTTTAATTTTCAGGGAATATCAGAAGTTTTAATTTTCAGGGAATATCAGAAGTTTTAATTTTTAGGGAATATCAGAAGTTTTAATTTTCAGTAATTGGAGAAGTTTTTTGAAATTTTAGGGAATTGAAGAAGTTTGGCATTGTAGATAATTTAGGAAGTTTTAAGAAATTAGTTATATTAAGGGTATTAGAAAGTTTAATTAGATCTTTATTATGGAAATGGATTATGAGGGTGAGAACTTGAGACTACATTAAGATACATTAAGACTAATAGATACTAACTACATAGGAATACTAGAATACATAAGATACATAAATACATAAGACTTAGAATACATAAGACTACATAGGAATACATAAGTACATAGAATTCATAGATACTAGATTCATAGGAATACAAGAATACATAGAATACAGATACATAAGAATACTAGAATACATAAGATACATGGGAATACATGATACTAGGATACATAAAATACATAGGAATTCATAGGAAACATGGCATCATAGGGAATGATACATAAGATACTGGAATCATAGACTACATAGATTAAATTACATAAGATCATGGAATATAGACTACATGGACTACATTAAGAATAATAGATACATAGAACATGGGAATATCATAAGAATACATAGGAATATGGAATACATAAGATACATAGAATACATAGGAATACATAAGAATACATAGGAATCTAGGAACATAAGAATACTAAATACATAGGAATACATAGGAATACATAATACTAGGAATACATGAATAATACATAAATCATAAGAATACAGGAATACTGGACTACATAAGAATAATAAGAATACTAGAATCATAGAATACATAAGAATACATGGAATACATTAATACTCATAGATAACATAGATACTAGGAATTACATAGAATACATAAGAATACATGAATCATAAGAATTCAAGGAATACATAGAATACTAAGACTACATAGACTACAGGAATACTAAGAATACATAAGATACATAGACTACATAGAATACATAGGACCATAGATAACAGAATACTAGATTCATAGGAATACATAGGATTCAAGGAATATACAGAATACATAGAATACTAGACTACATAGGAATATAAGAAGTAATAGAATACATAGAATACTAAACTACAAGGAATATCATAAGAATCATAGAATACATAGAACATAGATACTAGATACAGGAATACAAGAATTCTAGGATACATAAGATACATAGGAATACAAGACTACATAGAATACATAGAATACATAAGAATAATAGGAATACTAAGCTACAGGACTAATAATACAGAAGATATGGATACATAAATACATAGAATTACTAAGATACATGGAGACATAGGAATACATAAGAATACTAGGAATCATAAGATACTATGATACATAGGAAATACATAAGAATTACTAAATAATAGGATACAAGAACTAGAATACATGGAATACATAAACTACATAGGAATACATAGATCATAAGATACATAAGAATACATAGGAATACTAGAAATACATAATACTAGGAATAATAAGAATACATAAGCATACATAGACTACATAGGAATACATTAAGAATCATAGG
>JACEEZ010004721.1:101993-106993 GCA_016584305.1 Chionoecetes opilio | reverse complement strand
CCCCCCCAAAATTATGTCACAGCGACATTATAAATCTTGTCCTAACCATTGAAGTAGCCATTGAAGTAGCCATTGAAGTAGCCATTGTCCTAGCCATTGTCCTAGCCATTGAAGTAGCCGTTGAAGTAGCCATTGAAGTAGCCATTGTCCTAGCCATTGTCCTAGCCATTGAAGTATCCATTGAAGTAGCCATTGAAGTAGCCATTGTCCTAGCCATTGAAGTATCCATTGAAGTAGCCATTGAAGTAGCCATTGAAGTAGCCATTGAAGTAGCCATTGTCCTAGCCATTGAAGTATCCATTGAAGTAGCCATTGAAGTAGCCATTGAAGTAGCCATTGTCCTAGCCATTGAAGTAGCCATTGAAGTAGCCATTGAAGTAGCCATTGAAGTAGCCATTGAAGTAGCCATTGAAGTAGCCATTGAAGTAGCCATTGAAGTAGCCATTGAAGTAGCCGTTGAAGTAGCCATTGAAGTAGCCATTGTCCTAGCCATTGAAGTAG
Organism: Chionoecetes opilio; assembly: GCA_016584305.1. Classification (NCBI taxonomy): domain Eukaryota; kingdom Metazoa; phylum Arthropoda; class Malacostraca; order Decapoda; family Majidae; genus Chionoecetes; species Chionoecetes opilio. Next base: position 106,492 of record JACEEZ010004721.1, on the reverse strand, counting down.
CCATTGAAGTAGCCATTGAAGTAGCCATTGAAGTAGCCATTGAAGTAGCCATTGTACGTAGCCATTGAAGTAGTCATTGAAGTAGCCATTGTCCTAGCCATGAGTTAGCATGAAGTAGCCATTGAAGTACCATTGAAGTACCATGAAGCCATTGAAGTAACCATTGAAGTAGCCATTGAAGTAGCCATTGAAATAGCCATTGAAGTAGCCGTTGAAGTAGCCATTGAAGTAGCATTGAAGTTAGCCATTGTCTAGCATTGAAGTAGCCATTAAGTAGCCATGTAAGTAGCCATGAAGTAGCCATGTAAGCCATTAGTAGCCATCGAAGCCATCGAAGTACATTGAAGTAGCCATGAGTAGCCTTGAAGTAGCATCGAAGTAGCATGAAGTAGCCATGTCTAGCTTGAAGTAGCATGAGAGCATTGAATTAGGGTTAGATTAGGCTTTATTCAATCAAAGTAACAGGGTACAATAAGTAACCTGTACAAGTCGTACCATGACACTATCGATCAGAAGTAGTAGTAGTAGTAGTAGTAGTAGTAGTAGTAACAGTAGTAGTAGTAGTAGAAGTAGTAGTAGGAGCAGTAATAGTAGTAGTAGTGGTGGCGGTAGAAGTAGTAATAGTAGAAGTGGTAGTAGTGGTAGTAGGAGCAGTAATAGTAGTAGTAGTGGTGGCGGTAGAAGTAGTAATAGTAGAAGTAGTAGTAGTAGTAGTAGTAGTAGTAGTAGTAGTAGTAGGTAGTAGTAGTAGTAGTAGTAGTAGTAGTAGGTAGTAGTAAGTAGTAGTAGTAGTAGTAGTAGTAGTAGTAGTAGTAGTAGTAGTAGTAGTCACATGTCTACACTAGACTAACGTAGGTAAAGGACAGGCAGTATATATTTAGTGTAGTGTCCCTGCTGCAGAGAGGACACAGTAGACTAGTAGAGTCACCATGGTCTGTCACAACGGCTCCTAAACTCATGACAGGTTGGAAGGGACACTGACAGGAAAACTGAAAAGGAATGGTGGTCCTGTGTTGCTGCACAAGGCTATGTCAAGCATCTAGTGTGGTGGTCAATAGTGGTGGCGGGCCCTGCATCAACGGCTCCTGGAGGAAATATGACAGGTTTAAGGTGGACACTGACAGGAAGAAAGGCTAGAAAAGGAAGTGTGTGAAGTCCTAGTTTTGGTGCAAAGGCTATGTCAAGATTTCTGTGTGTGTGTGTGTCTATGTGTGTGTGCTGGGACCCTGTATCAATGGCTCCTGGAGGATGTATGACAGGTTTAAGGTGGACACTGACAGGAAGAAAGGCTAGAAAAGGAAGTGTGTGAAGTCCTAGTTTTGGTGCAAAGGCTATGTCAAGATTTGTGTATGTGTGTGTGTCTATATGTGTGTGCTGGGACCCTGTATCAATGGCTCCTGGAGGATGTATGACAGGTTTAAGGTGGACACTGACAGAGGCTAGACAGGAAGACAGCAAGGGTATAAGTGATCAGTGATTGTGTGAAGACAATGACAAGGCTGTGTTGTTTGGTGATCGTTTAGGTCTGAGAGTAGCGAAGTTGATATGCGGAAAGGCTAGTAGATGTGAGTGGTGGACATGAAGGTAGGGCGGGGGAGCGTATAATGGCTCTGGAGTGTGTGTGTACAGTTAAGGTGAAGAGAGGAATGAAAGGTATGAGGCAAAGAAAAAGAAGGGAAGAAGTGATAGAGTGGATGGTTTTAGTGTTGGTGGAAAGACTAATGATTTTTGGTGTTGTGTGTGTTTTGTGTGATTGTTTGGGGTTGTGTGGAGTTATGCGGTGTGTGTTGATATGCACATGAATGAATCTAATTATTACATGTATAAAGTCACAAGTCAGCGAGAAGAGGAGAGGAAGGAGGGGTGAGGTGTGAACAGAAGGAAGGAAGGAAGGAAAATTGAAATGAGTAGTAGGAAGAAAATGAGAGAAGGAAGGAAGGAAGGAAGGAAGGAAGAAAGGTGGAGTAGGGGCAAGATAGAAGGTGGAAGTAAGGTAGGTTTAGTGTTGTAGTATGCCATTGAATGCTATATCTGTATAATCGTCTTTTTAATTGGAAAATATGTGACGTGGAGGTATGGAGGAGTGAGGTGGAGTGAGGATGTGAGTGAGTGAGTGAAGAGTTGTGTGTGTATGCGGTGTATATACATGTGTTTGTGTTGAATAGTGATGTGGTGAGTGTGTGTGGTGTGTGTGTGTGTGTGTGTGTGTGTGTGTGTGTGTGTGTGTGTAGTCCTTGAATGTTTACACTGGTGATATATAGTCTTATTATAATCACCATTGACCAGTAAATTGACAACAGGGTATTTCCGCTAGGCCTACCATGGTTAATTGATGCATACTTAAAGAACAGTAATGACCATGCTACCACCCATTACTAGGAGACTAATGGGGATATAACCTGCATGGGTGTCTGCTAATGGGTAATGGGGGAGAGTAAACATGTTATTTACTCCCCATTAGATCAAGTAGTGTTTTAATTAAGGGGTTTGAGCAGACATTTTTTGTAGAACATAAGAAAATAAGGAAGCTACAAGAGGCCGTGAGACATAAGAACATGAGAAAATGAGGAAGCTACAAGAGGCCGTGAGACATAAGAACATAAGAAAATAAGGAAGCTACAAGAGGCCGTGAGACATAAGAACATAAGAAAATAAGGAAGCTACAAGAGGCCGTGAGACATAAGAACATAAGAAAATAAGGAAGCTACAAGAGACTGTGAGACATAAGAACATAAGAACATAAGGAAGCTACAAGAGGCCGTGAGACATAAGAACATAAGGAAGCTACAAGAGGCTGTGAGACATAATAACATAAGAACATAAGGAAGCTACAAGAGGCCGTGAGACATAAGAACATAAGGAAGCTACAAGAGGCCGTGAGACATAAGAAAATAAGGAAGCTATAAGAGGCCGTGAGACATAAGAACATAAGGAAGCTATAAGAGGCCGTGAGACATAAGAACATAAGGAAGCTACAAGAGGCCGTGAGACATAAGAACATAAGGAAGCTACAAGAGGCCGTGAGACATAAGAAAATAAGGAAGCTACAAGAGGCCGTGAGACATAAGAACATAAGGAAGCTACAAGAGGCCGTGAGACATAAGAAAATAAGGAAGCTACAAGAGGCCGTGAGACATAAGAACATAAGGAAGCTACAAGAGGCCGTGAGACATAGAAAATAAGGAAGCTACAAGAGGCTGTGAGACATAAGAACATAAGAAAATAAGGAAGCTACAAGAGGCCGTGAGACATAAGAACATAAGAACATAAGAAAATAAGGAAGCTACAAGAGGCCGTGAGACATAAGAACATAAGAAAATAAGGAAGCTACAAGAGGCCGTGAGACATAAAAAATAAGGAAGCTACAAGAGGCCGTGAGACATAAGAACATAAGAACATAAGAAAATAAGGAAGCTACAAGAGGCCGTGAGACATAAGAACATAAGAAAATAAGGAAGCTACAAGAGTCTGTGAGACATAAGAACATAAGAAAATAAGGAAGCTATAAGAGGCCGTGAGACATAAGAACATAAGAACATAAGGAAGCTACAAGAGGCCGTGAGACATAAGAACATAAGAAAATAAGGAAGCTATAAGAGGCCGTAATTATAGTCTTGTCTCCTCCTTTAGAAAGTTACATACCAGATGCCTTTAAGTATATAGATAAGTATGATACATTGGACACCTATGACAATATATAATGCAGTGTGATTTAGAACATGGGAAAGCACAGATTAGTCAAGCACAAAAATGACGCCAATTTGTACGAAAGAACCGTAGCCGTTGGTCGTATTCGCACATTGGATACATTTTTTTTTTCCGCCCTCCTGATGTTTACGATTGAAAAGCATACATTTGTGTTTACTCGAGGGGGATTGTTCTCACGCACAGGTTGTTTTAAGTACAGAAATACTTAGTGGTGATGAGTGGCAATTAAAAGCATACATTTGTGTTTACTCGAGGGGGATTGTTCTCACGCACAGGTTGTTTTAAGTGCAGAAATACTTAGTGGTGATGAGTGGCACTTAAAAGCATGCGGTGGTGTTTGCTCGAGGGGACAGTTGTTTTTTTGAGTGCACAAATGCTTAGTGATGATGTGATGATGTGATGAGGAGGGATAGAGTGATGAGACTTAAGCACAATTAATAAGCACATAATATTACAATGATAAAACAAGCCATGAAAATATGTAAACAAACCTCTCTAGGTATTAAGACATGGAGAGAGGGAAGTGATAACACACACACACACACACACACACACACACACACCACACACACACTGGCTGGTAGGATGTGTTAATGGTAGATATATGTGGTATGTGGTTTAACAGCTCTCTAAAAAACCAGTGACAGCATTATTAATGTCGGAAATACTACTGTTAATCGTACTTGTATACAAACTTTGCTCGAATCGACTTAATTCTCCTCCTACTACCATGGCACAAAAGTTGATCTAGGGCAGAGGAATGGACAACGTAGCGAGAGAGAGGGAGAGAG